>JACEFZ010024680.1:0-12577 GCA_014155875.1 Cepaea nemoralis | reverse complement strand
TTTTTTTCACCTTTTTTTTGGGGAAAAAACCCTGGGGGCTCAACGATTTTTTTTTTTTAAAGGGGGCTACATGTGCTGCCGGCTCAGCACCTTACCTCCGTGCGTCTGTGGGCGCGTAACGGTCAGGCCCTTTCATCCGGGGATACCTCATATCCCCCAGCTAAGAGCCATCGAACGAATCTGCGCCGAGCATGTAGCGTTCTCAGCACATCATCACAATTTTGATGTAGGTTTGTGTCGGCCAGGCTCTAACTTCCGAGAGTTTATGGCTTAGAGACGGTCAGCCATACACCTCGGATGGGAGCCTTATAGGTTATGTCCGGAGTGAGATTTTAGGGATCGTTTGCCTGATTTTGACTGCTATCCTCAGTCTTACCTGCAGAGCAGCAGGTTGTGTCTCTCTTAGTCTGGTCCCTATCCCACGAGCCGTCCGATATGTAGTTTTCATCCATCGGCAAGCACATGGGGTCGATGGGACACGCAAGCTCCCCCACCACGGCAAGGTAGAGACACATCGGGGGAGACATAGGTATATATGAGGTAGAAGATATAAATAGAATCAGCATTGGATGACGAAACATCAATAAAATTAGATGTTCAGATGATACAGTATTGATTGCAGACAATGCGCAGGATTTGCAACAATTAGTAGACGTGGTTGTTGTACACAGTAAGCAAAAGGGGTTAGAATTGTAAAAAGACACAGGTTATGGTAGTCACTAGGGAGAACGAAATACCACAATGTAATATACAAGTAAATGGGACTATTCTTCAACAAGTGAATCGGTACAATTATCTCGGAACAGTCATAACATCTGATGGGAGATGCCTTGAAGAGATTAGAACAAGAATCGCCATGGTGAAAGTAGCCTTTAGCAAGATGTAAAACATTTTGACCAATAAAAAGATATCAATTGAAACGAGAAAAAGAGTGTTGAGGGGATACATAGAGCCTGTTCTTTTGTATGGATGTGAAACTTGGACAATATGCAGTCAAGCTGAAAAACACATGATGGCTGCAGAAATATGGTTTCTGAGGAAAATGCAAAGAATACCATGGACAGACAGAAAAACCAATCGCCAGTACTACAGGAGACAAATGACATTCGTAAATTGATTAGAGAAATTAGACGTAGACAATCAAAATTTTTTGGACATGTTATGAGAAGAAATGGATTGGAGAACTTAGTAACAACTGGCAAGATCGAAGGGAACAGACCGAGAGGAAAATACCTGGATGGCTTGGCCACATGGCATGGACGAGACAGGAACACTGAGCTGATCCACGACTCTGGTGATCGAGTGAAATGGCGAGTCATGACCGCTCACGCTTTCCAGCATGGCACATGATTGATTGATTGATAGATGAGGTCTATTCAAAAGTATAAGACCTTCGGGTGGGAAAAATACAGCTACTCACCTTCAAGTCTGAAACTAATCCTGTCATTGTTGGAAGCATGTAAGGAACACCTCTTTCAGATGCACTGATTGGGCTGGGTGCTTTGTCACGGTGGAGCTGCCAAGTACCCGTTACCCACAGGTCAATGCATTGCACAGTATTACAGAGGTGATGATTTAGACTTTCTTGGCCCAACCCACTATTCTTCTGGTTTATCTGGCTCCGACTCAACTGACAAGGATCCTTGTGATTTTCAGCCATTCCTCAAGTTAAAAATGCCATCTTGGGACCTGATTTGAGTCACAAAAAGATGACATGCGAAATGTGATGACCATGCTGTAATCCATTTCAAAAGAGGCCTTCCTGAAATGCTTCCAACAGTGATGGAACTGCTGAGAAAACTACAGTCTCAAGGAGAGTGCATCCTTGTGTTAGACCAGTAGTTCTCAACCAGTGGGGAATTTTCCCCCCCCCCTCCAAAAGGGGGGAATTTTAGGGTTTCCAGGGGGGGGGGGGGGGGGGGGGGGGGAATTAAGATTATTTTAAGATCGCATTAATACAAGAACCGATTACTTGATATTGTTTTTCCCTTCATATGTTATGGTTCTTTACATCTCGCCCTTCTAAAATTCATTTTATGAAGTAAGTAGACCCACAAATCACGTTTTATGTGAACATCTAGACTTGTTTTAGTATGTGCTTTTAAATTTAGCTTCCATTATTACGTATACTGTGGTAAGAGGGGGGGGGGGGGATTTTTAGGTAGGAAATACGAAAGGGGGGGGGGGGTAATGACGTTCTGAAAATATGGTGAAGGGGGGCACGGGCCAAATCTTTAGGTAGGAAATACCAAAGGGGGTGGGGGGTGATGTTCTGAAAATATGTGTGGGGGGGGGGGGGGGGCACGGGCTAAAAAGTTTGAGAACCACTGTGTTAGACCATGATATACTTTATCTCCTTATCCAACATCTTGAGAGAGTTGAAGTGGAGAGCAGCAAGAAGGAATTATCATCAAAAGTTAGCAAAACTGAATGCATGGTAGTTTGCAAGAAAAATCCACATATACCAATATGCCTTGTATACATCCTAAAGGCATACACACTACCATAAGATACTAAGAATATAGTGAATTCAGAGCAGTTGAATGAAGTGTTAGGCAAGGATGTGTTTTATCACTTAATTTTTTTTTTTTTTTTAAATATTTAGAGTGAGGCTGTACTAAAAAACGAAGACAATTTTTGAGGGAGTTCAAATGGAGCTTGAGAAGAAGGAATTATCAGATGTTAGCAAAGCTTAGTGCATGGTGGTTTCCAAGAAAAAAGCATGTATTCTTATATATGCTTTTTCTTGGAAACTACCATGCATTAAGTTTTGCTAACATCTGATAATTCCCTTATATATATATATATATATATATATATATATATAATATATATATATAATATATACTATATATATATATATATATATATATATATACTAGCTGACCCGGCCCGGCTTCGCCCAGTCCCTGGTGTGGAGCATCTCATTTAATTCATATAAGTAGTCATATAAGTTCCAGTTCCCGTTCCCGACTATCTATCTGTCTGTCTATCTGTCTGTCTGTCTGTCTGTCCGTCCCTCCCTCTCTGTCTGTCTGTCTGTCTGCCTGTCTGTCTAATCATTTATTGGTTGCAGTTAGAACAACCTTAGATAAACGAAGACCAACTTACAAAAAGCATTAGAAAGAGCACTTGAAAGATCTTTACATCTTCCCCCAACAATTAACTTGGGTAAATGGAGCGGCGGCAGAAGCAGCAGCAGAAGAAGAAAAAGGAGGAGTAGGAGGAGGAAGAGGGAGGTGGAGGAGGGAGGAAGAGATAGGCGGAGGGAGGAGGAGGAAGAGGGAGAAGGAGGAAGGAAGAGGAGTGATTAAGAGGAGGATGGAGGAGGGGAAGAGGGTAGGAGGAGGAGGGGAGAGGAGGATTATAATGCATATGCCTGTAGATAACTGCAGCGAAAAGGTGGGTCTGTCTATCTATCTGACCCGGCGTGGCTTCGCCCAGCTCCTGGCGGGGAGCATCTCATTAAATTCATACAACAACAAAAAACAAAAGTTACTTAAAAGAATGTACTTCCACACACCATCCATTATTTTTAATGAAAACTGTTTTTAATCACCTACATGACTGTAGATAACTTCTTTAAGCATAAAAAGATGAGTTACAATGTTATGCATTATTTTTATAAAAACTTTGAAAATGCCTTAAAGATTATATCATTATTTATTATAACTCATATGCCTGTAAATAACTATAGACAAAGAGTTTACAAATCTTGAAAACGATGCAACAATATGACGATAAGGTATATAGCAATGTTATTAAAAGTTGTGCCCCTTGAAATAACTTTTCTAGAGTTAAGTCCCTTGCTATATATATATATATATATATATATATATATATATATATATATATATATATATATATATATATATATATATATATATATATATTAATAGAAATATTAAATAATATTAAGTAAGTAGCCGATTTTACACTAAAAAAGTATGACAGTTGGCAGCGCGGGAATGAGAGGAAGAAAATTTCATCTCAATCGGATGGACCGTTCGCGAACGCATAAAGGACATACATACAGACATACATACAGATGGAGATTGCCTTTTATATATAAGATACTATCTGACCCGGCCCGGCTTCGCCCAGACTCTGGTGGGGAGCATCTCATTTAATTCATATAAGTAGTCATATAAGCTCCTGTTCCCGTTCCCGACTATCTGTCTGTCTGTCTGTCTGTCTGTCTGTCTGTCTGTCTGTCTGTCTCGGCCCGGCTTCGCCCAGCCTCTGGTGGGGAGAATTTCATTTAATTCATATAAGTAGTCATATAAGCTCCCGTTCCCGTTCCCGACTATCTACTGACTGTCTGTCGTTCTATTATTAGAAAGAGCACTTGAAAGATCTTTACATCTACCCCCTACAATTAACTTGGGTAAATGGAGTGTCTTATTGAATTCATATTCGGCCCCTGCTCCCGTTCCCGTTCCCAAAAAAGACGACCCGGCCCGGCTTCGCCCAGTCCCTGAATACCCCAGTCCCTGATGGGGAGCATATAATTTAATTCATATTCAGCGGAGGGAGGAGTAGGAGGGAACAAGAGGGAGGATGAGGAGACAGGAGGAGGAGGGATTAGGAGGAGGAGGGAGGAATGAGGGGAGAGGGAGAAGGAGGAGGGAGGAGGAGGAGGGAGGAAGAGGAGGAGGAGGCAGGAGGAAGATCGAGGTGGAGGAGGGAGAGGGAGGAGGAGGAGGGAAAGGATGGTGGAGGGAGAAGGAGGGAGGAGAAGGGGAGGAGGAGGGAGAGGGAGAATGAGGAGGGGGAGGAGGGAAAGGGAGGAGGAGGAGGAGGGAAAGGGAGGAGGAGGGGAGGTAGAGGGAGGAGGAGGAGGGAGTAGGATGGAGGAGGAAGAGGGAGAAGGAGGGAGGGGGAGGAGGGAGAGGGAGGAGGAGAGAAGAGGAGAGAGAAGGAGGATGGGGGAGGCGGAGTGAGAAGGAGGTGGGAGGAAGAAGAGCGGGAAGGAGGAGGAGAGAGGAGTAGGAGGGTCGAGGGAGGAGGAAGAGAGAGGAGGAGGAGGGAGTTCGCCAATCCGAATTCATACTCGTCTAGGTTCTGTGATTTCGGTCCTTCCATTGATTGTTCTTCCCTTCTACATGACTGCAGATAACTTCTTTACACATACAAAGATGAATTGTTATTGACATTGCCGTGTGACGATTCTGTGTAGTCACGTCATTTTCTTCGCTTTTCCTAGCGTTGTGGTTCAGAGAGTCTTTGATCTCTTCTATTTACGTACGTATTTAGGGAGGGGGAGGAGGGAGGAGGAGGAAGAAGAAAAAACAAACTATGACAGTTGGCAGCGCGGGAATGAGAGGAAGACTTGTAGAAAATTTCATCTCAATCGGATGGATCGTTCGCGAACGCATAAAGGACATACAGACATACAGACGGAGATTGCCTTTTATATATATAGACTAGCTGACCCGGCCCGGCTTCGCCCAGGCCCTGGAGGGGATCTATCTATCTATCAGTCTGTCTGTCTGCTTGTTTGTCTGTCTGTCTGGCTGACCCGGCCCGGCTTCACCCAGTCCCTGGTGGGGAGCATCTCATTTAATTCATATAAGTAGTCATATAAGCTCTCCCGTTCCCGACTATCTGTCTGTCTGTCTATCTGTCTGTCCCGGCCCGGCTTCACCCAGTCCCTGGTGGGGAGCATCTCATTTAATTCATATACGTAGTCATATAAGCTCTCCCGTTCCCGACTGTCTGTTTATCTGTCTGTCTGTCTGACCTGGCCCGGCTTCACCCAGTCCCTGGTGGGGAGCATGTCATTTAATTCATTCATAAGTAGTCAAATAAGCTTCCGTTCCCGACTATCTGTCTGTCTGTCTATCTATCTGACCCGGCGTGGTTTCGCCGGTAAACAGTAACTTAAAAGAATGTCCTTCCACACACCATTCATTATTTTTAATGAAAACTGTTTTTAATCACCGACATGACAGTTGATAAGTTCTGTAAGCATAAAAAGATGGGTTACAATGTTATGCATTATGCATTATTTTTATGCAAACTTTGAAAATGCCTTAAAGATTATATCATTATTTATTATAACTCATATGCCTGAAAATAACTATAGACAAAGAGTTTAACAATAGTGCAAGTAAGTCCAACAATATGACTATAAAGTATATAGAAATGTTATTAAAAGTTATGCCCCTTGAAATAACTTTTCTAGAGTGAAATCCCCCTGCTATATAGACATTATATAATGAAAATGAAAAGTAAATGTTATTAAATAAGTAGAAGATTTTACACTAAGAAACTATTATAGTCGGTTGCACAGGAATGAAAGGAAGATGTGTAGAAAATTTCATCTCACTCGGATGTACCGTTATCGAACGCATCCAATACATAGCTAGCTGACCACAAACACAGCCACATACACTCTGTTTTATAGATATAGATATAGTTTATCGACAGATCATCCTCATTGCACATTAAAACATTCGGCCACAAGTGCACGGATCCCCTTCTGAATAAATCCCACAGCGTTGTAGCGACTGACGACACCAGTTCTGTGTTGGTTTATTAATCTTCTTTGGCTTCCTGCGTAGTGTTCTTGTTTTGCCACCCCTCTTTTAACTTGTTGTTCTCACAGCCTGACCATGGTTGTGGATTCACAGTCATCACTTGGTTCTCGCAAACGACTTACTTCCCGTGTATGTGTGCGTGCGCGCGCGCACACACACACACACAACATCAGAAGCTTTTGGGAATCATGAGGAATATGGGCTTTCCATCACATGTAGTTCTTCTTCCTCTTCTTCTTCTTCTTCTTCTTCTTCAGCGTTCCGAGCCATTGAGGTTCTTTGCTGCAGATACAATCCGTCTCCATTTATTTCCTGAGTGTAAGCGAGTTTTGTTTCCCTATTATCTTCCATTCTTTCTATATCATATATGCCCCAGCCATTGTAGTCTATTAGCCTTCATGATACCAGTGATTAGCGGGGACTTAAACAGATAATGAATGTCTTTGTTATTTCTTCTTTTCCACTCTCCACTTTGTGTATCCCCAAAATGGGTCCAAAGATGCGTCTTAAAATTTTGTTCTCAAAGGTTTGTAACAAGGCTTCGTCTCCTTTCGTTGTACTCCAGGTTTCAGAGCCATACAGCACAACTGGTCTGATCAGTGTTTTGTATATTGTGATTTTGGTGTTACGAGACAGCACCTTTGATTTTAGTAGATGTTGTAGTGCATAGTATATCTTATTTCCAGAGTTGATTCTAGTTTGTATTTCTTCCCTTATGATGTTGGGGCAGTTGAAGATTATACCCAGGTATGTGTATGTTTTCGTTCTTTTAATGGTCATATTATCTATTTGTATGTGGCCAGAATTTTTAGCCATTCCGTCTCTTGAAATTACCATATATTCTGTCTTATCTTGGTTGGTAACCAGCCCCATCTGTTGGGCTTTTTCCTTTAAGTGAGTCAATATTTCCAATGTCTTTTGTTCACTTTGCCCTAAAATATCTATATCATCTGCATAACCAAGCAGCTTGGATGTTCCTCCAATATCACATTCCTCCTTTACCTTCCTTACAACTTTCTCTAGAGCCAGATTGAAAAGTAGCGGCGATAGTGCATCACCCTGTTTCAAGCCAGATGTTATTTGGAAGGGGTCTGATTTCCTGCCTTTATATGTTACTATATTATAAGTATCTTCCATGCATAGTCTGGTCATGTTGATTAACTTCCTTGGTATTCCAAATTCCTGCATAGCATTCCATAGACTATTCCTATGGACACTATCATAAGCCTTTTTAAAATCCACAAAAATGTTATGGAGATCTCTTTTATATTCCCAATTTTTCTCGGCTATTTGTCGTAAGATAAATATCTTATCTATTGTTGATCTGTTTTGTCTAAAACCCGCCTGGTAGTCACCTAATATGTCTTCTGAATATGGTTTTAGCCTATTTAGTAATACTGCGGATAGTATCTTATAGCTTGTGGACAGTAGTGATATTCCTCTATAATTTTCACATTGGAACTTGTCTCCTTTCTTAAAGATAGGTATCAATAATGACTCTTTCCAGTCATGGGGTAATTCTTCTGTCCTCCAGATTTTTATTATTTGTTCGTATAGCTTTAGATGTAATGCATGGCCACCTGCCTTTATAAATTCAGCAGCAATTCCATCAGTCCCAGTTGCCTTATTGTTTTTAAATCGTGTGATTACATATCTATAGGATTTCATCACATGTAGTACAACTCATAAAAATGCTCTATCTAGACCAACATGCAGTGGTTAGAATAGATGGCGACACATCAGATTGGTTTGACATCAAGCAAGGAGTCCGTCAAGGCTGTATGCTGTCACCCTATTTGTTTACCCTGTATGCCAAAAATATAATGAGAAATGTCAGAGATGATATAACCAGGGAGCAATATGATGCCCTAAATATCGGTGGTCATGAAATAACAGAGATTTGATATGCTGATAATAAAGTATTACTATCCACATCACAGAATGGTATAGAAAACTTAACCTCAACCCAAAGAAATAGTGAAAATCATAACTTATATCTTAACATAACAAAACCAAAGATAGTGCATACAGATAAAACTACTATCTTCTTCTTCTTCTTCTTCTTCTTCTTCTTCTTCTTCTTCTTCTTCTTCTTCTTCTTCTTCTTCTTTTTTTTCTTCTTCTTCAGCGTTCCGAGCCATTGAGGTTCTTTGCTGCAGATACAGTCCGTCTCCATTCGTCTCTCTGGTTGACCTTCTCTTGCCAGTCGTTGATTCCAAGTGCTTGTATGTATGTATATATATTATCTCTCCACCGTCTTCTTGGTCTACCTCGGGGTCTACGGTCATTTATTTCCTGAGTGTAAACGATAAAACTACTATGGAGAAAGAAATATATGTTAATGAGGACAGATTGGAGATGGTGGAAAATTTTGAATATCTTGGGTCATTGATTACCAACAACGGCGACACAATGAAAGAAATTAAACGACGACTGTCAATTGCTCTTCAAAGACTAAAACAACTGAATAGATTATGGAGTGGGACAGATAGAACTACAAAAATTTGATTTTTAAGAGCATGCATCTTTCCCATTGCAACATACACCTGTGAGACCTGGACACTTACTAAACAAGCTGAACAGCGCAAAAATGCCTTTGAATATTAATGTTATGGACGAGTTCTAAGAATATCTTGGGTAAAGAATAGAAGAAATGCATCCAATCCATACTTCAAGAGCTGAATATTGAAGAAGACTGGCTATTAAAGACGATAAAACAAAGAAAACTGAAATATTTTGGTCACTTGAAATGTCACGAAAGTTTGGAGAGAACAATAATGGAGGGATATATGCCTGGGAAGAGAGGAAGAGGAAGGCCAAAGAGACGATGGGTACAGGATGTGGCGGATGATCTCCAGATGGGTGTATCGGACGTGGGACATCTTGCTTGTGATCCGGAAGTTTTCCGAAAGGTTGTTATGGGAGCGAGGTTCTGCAAAGGACATGCTACTGAATGAATGAATATATATCCATCCATCCAGCATGTGCCATGCCGATAAGCGTGGGCGGTCATGTTTTGCCATCTCACTCGATCACCAGAGTCGTGGATCAGCTCCGAGTTTCTGTCTCGACCATGCCATGGTCTTGGTCTTTTCTTTATACTGTAGAATGTGATTGCTGGACAATGAGTGGTGAAGAAACTGGGGCGAGAATAGATGTGATTGTTGAAAAGAATGTTGCAAATATCAGAGAGAGAACAAATGCTGAGTTATAGAGAGCTGCGGATGTTTAAAGATTATGTATAAAAAAAACCGTCAGGAAATGACAAGAGAAATGTATAAGGCATATCAACGGAAGAGGTCAGACAAATGAACATTATGTAGGATAACTTCTAAGAGGTCAAACAGACAAATGAACATTATGTAGGATAATTTCTAGAGAGGCAGGGGAAAGAGCATTCATAGTTTACGGCCATACCACTTTGAAAACGTTGGTTCTCTTTTGATAACTGAGGTTAGCTAACATCGGGCTTATAGCTAGAGGACACAGTCAGCAAATCTTACAAGAAACAAATTAAAACCATAAATTGATTAGAGAAATTAGATGTAGACAGTCAAGATCTTTGGTGTACTTTATGAGAAGAAATAAACTGGAGAACTTGGTGACAATTGGTAAGATTGAGGGGGAATGAACAAAGGGAAGGCAGAGAGGAAAATATCCAGATGGCTTGACTACATGGCATAATCGAGACAAAAACACAGAGCTGATCCACGACTCTGGTGATCGCATGAGATTGTGAAACATGACCTCCCATACTTATCGGCACGCACATGATGATAATGAGAGGACACCACCTGTTGTAGACACTAGGAAGAGGGAGTGTCTTTATAGCAGGAGAGGAAACTTCTAACTTGTGCAGACCTCATTTGATTCACTGTGTGAGCTGTATGGAATTTTACAGAATAAGGAAAGAATTTGTATATTCTATTTTGATCCTGGGGACGTGGATGGGACCTCTAGCCTTCTCAGACAATGGCGAAAACAGGAAGCCCCATGTACACTCTCAATGTACATGCTCAAAACTACCTTTTGACAACTCATGTTTGGGAGTAAAATTCGTGTCATGAAAGATTATACACCTGACGCTTATTACTTCACGTCAACGTATCGCTGAATATTACATCACACGTCAACATACTCATTACAAGAAGTGGCTTGTAGAAATACTTTCAAGGGTGTCTATTTGGTCTTGCATCGAAATACACTTGTTCTGCAGCAAGGCGCTGTCGACATTTGGAGGTGACAGGTTCGAATCCCGGTTCGCTATCCCGATAGCATTCAATTTTTTTATGTTGTCTAATGTATCCTCTAATCTCTAATTCTTTCATCTGCTTTTATCAGCCCCAGACAATACATGAGTGTTTATTTATGAGGTGTAGACATACTGGAATGGAATTCTAAGCCTTACAATTGACTTAATTTGACTTGTAGAATCTCCACTACTGAAGCCACTCTAAGTGGAATATGCTAAATCTCGGGTGATTGTTGAGCTTACTGTGGCGCACTATATAGTAAGAGTTAAACATCCCTCAGCAATTAGTATTGTTTCGCGCTCATAGAAGAAGAAGAAAGAAGTAGAGACTAGAGTCCGCACTAGACAACATAAAATTTGAAAGCTATAGTTACCGAATGTCGGTCTCCCTGGCCGAGAGGTTAACGTCTTCTCCGTAATGCCGCATATTCTCGTTAGTAAAGTAACCTGCGCGAGAATCGGTAGCGGTTCTCGCCGTGTTGGTGACTTAGGGGTATTTGAGCCGGTCGCTCAGAAAGAAATGGCAAACTACTGAGCGTAATCTTGCCAAAGAAATCAACAATCAGCTGAAAGATGCTGATGTTGACAGCGATGTCTTGTAAAGGATATGCAAACATTTATTTATAGTGCGTCCTCTAGTCTCTACTTCTTTCTTCTCCTTCTGTGAGCGCCAAACAACACTACGTGTGTTTATTTATGTAACTGTTTCAGTTGCCTCATCTGGTTCCCAAATTGATTTCTTCAGTAATTATAAATGGAGAAGAACTAGCTGAATAGGCCGCCGCCGCAGCCAGATTTCAATATTGGAAAAGCTACGAAGTATAGGCTACACATATTTGCATTTGGTGGAGTCTTGCCGATGCTACAGAGTTCTTGCACTGTATTGAAGAACTCCTAATGAGATCTTTGACAGGAGACTGGAGCACTTACGAAGATGTGCCATCAAAGTGGTCCTTAACAACCAAGCAGACCATATTGGTTATAATATATTCTTTATTTATTTTAATGACAGTTCTCCACCTCACCCCACCCTTTCCCCCAATCGATAAGACAGACAAAAAGTGTTCGTTGGTAATGTAAACAGAAGAGAGGCACTGGAGAGCATCTTAACGACCGGAAAGACCCACGATATTTATCAACATAATTGATTGATGACATCAAAGACCGAGATTCGTGGAGATCATCAACGATAAACCACTTTCCACTTAGCAGGGCACACCTTGATGATGATGATGATGATGTTGATGATGATACATGGTTGGAGTGAGGGGTCTCATCTCATCTTGTTCCTCTTGTACCTTGCGGTGTCGAGGTGAAATATAAAACAGCGGGAGAGTGCCCTTTTTCATCAAGATTCCTCTGGACTATGTTAGTGGGGTGATCGTGTTAGTTTATTGCACTTACTTCCTATTAAATTCTTTGATTGATTACAGACAAAACACACACGCAGTGCGCTTGCGCTCGCGCACCACATCTTACGAATCTTCTCCATCACTGCTATTGGAGTGGAGAATCGAATATGAAACTATTCGGAATGTTCGCAGGAGAAGACGACTCCGACGTGGAGCTAACCAGCAAGCTACAGGGAAATACCCACCCCCACACTACAATTTCATCTGGGAGAGAACGAAGGCGTATAACCCAGCTTGTCCAGGGGGCGTCGACCCTTTATCATAATCATACATAACTCTTGCTGAGTTGAGTCTTTGATTGGAGGCTAGAAAAACTCAATGCAGTTATTAGTAATGAAAATATACCGATCGGAATGAAATATAGAGGGAAA
>JACEFZ010024679.1:0-153114 GCA_014155875.1 Cepaea nemoralis | reverse complement strand
GGAACACAGTCCAGTCACAAAAAATGTCAAAATAGTAACATGTCAAAAATCGTTTACAGAATCAAAATAGTGAGGCACTCTGCGGAGGCAATGGTGAGACGTTGCCGAGGGACTCAGATTAATTCTATTTTATCGCTAGATAGCTACTAATTTTTTTAAAGTTGTAAAGTTAATTTTTTTGATTTAAACAAATCAATGTGTTATCAAAAATCAATGTGATATGATTAAATAAGTAATTTTACATGGCAATTAAAAGCTCTTTCACAAAACATTTTATGCCAAAACCGGAAAACTAGCCCCCAAAAAGCCTGTCATCATCTTGCTCTTATCTAGGTAACTGAACACGGGTACATACAGGCAACAATAAATCTGTTCGCTATGAGATCGAATATTTATTGTATTGAATATACAGTTGGCGCAGTGGGTTAACAGCCCGCGCTATATTATCTTACATATCACAGATAGTTAAACATCAAACACATAGTTGTCATACAACAATCTAGCACACTATCTAGCCTATGTATATATATATATCTATGAATATCTATTGAGTCCCTCTCAGGCAGGCCTTGTTGCCTCTCTCAAGTCCGTCTGTCCTCTGCCGGTCTCCTCGTGTCCACATTCGACACGGGCGGTAACTCTGTCCGAGTTCCTCGTGGACCCCGCATTAGGCGGGCCACATCAGTGTCCACGGAACCATGGACTCGATGACCAGCTCTTTCGAGAAGGTTCTAGATTACTCGGGTCCTGAGCGACTCGATGTTATCCCTTGGGCTGGAGTTGCAGCCCTCTAATAATATATATGAATGTGAGGCGGTGACAGTTCCTCCGCCTTCTCCACCTGCTCCCACAAGCGCACGGCCACCCCCCCCCCCCACCTTTGTCCATAGGCAATCTGTCGCCAAGAGTTGTATTCCCTGCTAGCCTATCAGCCTGTTCATTTCCCCGCATCCCCGCATGAGCAGGGCAAAATATCCATACAGTTCTCACAATCTGTGACCTCTGAAGCGACGAGAGCCATTTCACACGAAACATTCCTTTCTCAACCTTACTAAGCATACTCTTTGAATCCGTAATGAATACAACGTGTGTTGCAGTGGTCTCATTCTAGCCAACGGAATGCCGCTTTTACTGCCTCCACCTCCATTCTTATGCTGGAGGTCGTAGTCTCATATGCCAGACTCTCCTTTTTCAAGACTCGTCCATTAGTCTTTGCAATTAAGCCCCAACCACAACGTCTATTTCTCACAACTGTGAGATGACTATGTCACCTTGATGTGTGTTACTCTGCATCAGCTGTTGCACTTCAAACTCAGTACGGCCCGCTGCCCATTATCTGTACTCACGACCCAGTGTTATTATTACATTGTGCCAGTCCGCCAGGCCACGGCCTACATTAGTGTGTAAGCGAGGGTCTACCTCCTGACCGCCAGGCCACGGCCTACACTAGAGTGTAAGCGAGGGTCTACCTCCTGACCGCCTGACCACTGTCTACACTAGAGTGTAAGCGAGGGTCTACCTCTTGACCGCCAGGCCACGGCCTACACTAGAGTGTAAGCGAGGGTCCACCACCTGACCGCCAGGCCACGGCCTACACTAGAGTGTAAGCGAGGGTCTACCTCCTGACCGCCAGGCCACTGTCTACACTAGAGTGTAAGAGAGGGTCTACCTCCTGACCGCCAGGCCACGGCCTACACTAGAGTGTAAACTAGGGTCTACCTCCTGACCGCCAGGCCACGGCCTACACTAGAGTGTAAGGGAGGGTCTACCTCCTGACCGCCAGGCCACGGTCTACACTAGTGTGTAAGCCAGGGTCTACCTCCTGACCACCAGGCTACTGTCTACGCTAGAGTGTAAGGGAGGGTCTACCTCCTGACCGCCAGGCCACGGCCTACACTAGAGTGTAAGCGAGGGTCTACCTCATGACCGCCAGGCTACTGTCTACACTAGAGTGTAAGGGAGGGTCTACCTCATGACCGCCAGGCCACGGCCTACACTAGAGTGTAAGGGAGGGTCTACCTCCTGACCGCCAGGCCACGGCCTACACTAGAGTGTAAGCCACGGTCTACCTCCTGACCGCCAGGCTACTGTCTACACTAGAGTGTAAGCGAGGGTCTACCTCCTGACCGCCAGGCCACGGCCTACACTAGAGTGTAAGGGAGGGTCTACCTCATGACCGCCAGGCCACTGTCTACGCTAGAGTGTAAGCGAGGGTCTACCTCCTGACCGCCAGGCCACGGCCTACACTAGAGTGTAAGGGAGGATCTACCTCATGACCGCCAGGCTACTGTCTACACTAGAGTGTAAGCGAGGGTCTACCTCCTGACAGCCAGGCCACGGCCTACACTAGAGTGTAAGGGAGGGTCTACCTCATGACCGCCAGGCCACTGTCTACGCTAGAGTGTAAGCGAGGGTCTACCTCCTGACCGCCAGGCTACTGTCTACACTAGAGTGTAAGCGAGGGTCTACCTCCTGACCGCCAGGCCACGGTCTACACTAGTGTGTAAGCCAGGGTCTACCTCCTGACCACCAGGCCACTGTCTACGCTAGAGTTTAAGCGAGGGTCTACCTCCTGACCACCAGGCTACTGTCTACACTAGAGTGTAAGGGAGGGTCTACCTCATGACCGCCAGGCCACGGCCTACACTAGAGTGTAAGCGAGGGTCTACCTCCTGACCGCCAGGCCACGGCCTACACTAGAGTGTAAGCGAGGGTTTACCTCCTGACCGCCAGGCCACGGCCTACACTAGAGTGTAAGCCAGGGTCTACCTCCTGACCGCCAGGCTACTGTCTACACTAGAGTGTAAGCGAGGGACTACCTCCTGACCGCCAGGCCACGGCCTACACTAGAGTGTAAGGGAGGGTCTACCTCATGACCGCCAGGCCACTGTCTACGCTAGAGTGTAAGCGAGGGTCTACCTCCTGACCGCCAGGCCACGGCCTACACTAGAGTGTAAGGGAGGGTCTACCTCATGACCGCCAGGCTACTGTCTACACTAGAGTGTAAGCGAGGGTCTACCTCCTGACCGCCAGGCCACGGCCTACACTAGAGTGTAAGGGAGGGTCTACCTCATGACCGCCAGGCCACTGTCTACGCTAGAGTGTAAGCGAGGGTCTACCTCCTGACCGCCAGGCTACTGTCTACACTAGTGTGTAAGCCAGGGTCTACCTCCTGACCACCAGGCCACTGTCTACGCTAGAGTGTAAGCCAGGGTCTACCTCCTGACCACCAGGCCACTGTCTACGCTAGAGTGTAAGCGAGGGTCTACCTCCTGACCACCAGGCTACTGTCTACACTAGAGTGTAAGCGAGGGTCTACCTCCTGACCGCCAGGCCACTGTCTACACTAGTGTGTAAGCCAGGGTCTACCTCCTGACCACCAGGCCACTGTCTACACTAGAGTGTAAGCGAGGGTCTACCTCCTGACCGCCAGGCTACTGTCTACACTAGAGTGTAAGGGAGGTTCTACCTCATGACCGCCAGGCCACTGTCTACACTAGAGTGTAAGCCAGGGTCTACCTCCTGACCACCAGGCTACTGTCTACACTAGAGTGTAAGCGAGGGTCTACCTCCTGACCACCAGGCCACGGCCTACACTAGAGTCGACCATACATGGAACATTCACACACTGTGAGCATAATGGCGCATGAGACGGGTAAATCGCAAGAGATCGAGAGACATGTCAACGGGTCTTAATAAGAGCAACGTTCTGTAAAGGACTTAATGCATTACACACGGGCACGTAGAGATAGCAAATCACACATCTTTATTCTTACTGTGAATGGGTGACAGGGTAACGTTGAAACTGCCTATGGCGCAAGGATCTACTGCAACGATTTTGCCAGAACAGTAGATAAGTCAGAGGCTTGTGGTAAAATACCGGATGTTACAGGAAAAACAGAAATACAAAGAGAGGTGGAAGCAACACGACGGTGGACCCCTGACATTAAAGACATATTGGGCATGGACATGTATTTTGGAAATATTCTGGGAAATAAATGTGACGGGCGTGATTGAGTGCTGATTAATCTTTACAAAATATAAAGCTAGCACCATATACCCAAATGTCTTCAAGGCGTGGAAAAGCGTTCTTTACTTTTTATCTCCAAATTTCTCACTGTCCCCATTACTTTCATCTAGAAATATACAAACCGCTCACAATACCACATGGCACTCTAGCATTTCGAGAACTTTCTTCTCTCATATTTAAATATTGAGCACAACCCACTACTGGCAACGCCGATCGCATTCTGGTATGAACCTAAGGCCTATCCACGTCAATATGGAAGCACTATACTCGAGTTTCGCCCTCGTTTGAGCTCGTCAGTAGTGCATATCCCTGACCGGATCCGGAAACAGTCCCGGATCACGCGTGTGAAGCGGGTGTGTAACCACGCGGCACACACTGGACACACCAAATTATCACAACAGAACATCACAACGCTACCCATCGTAGGCTTCTCTCATATTGTTTCTCCGTGAGTCGTTTTAGTTGTGATGATAAATAATCACGTGTCAAAATGGGTTCCTCAATCTTCAGACACACCTGACATATAACTTGTCTTAACTTCTAGCTCAGTCTTCAAACATAGCTGACTTTTGACATGTATGTCTTAACTTCTAGCTCAGTCTTCAGACACACCTGACATATAACTTGTATGTCTTAACTTTTAGTGCATTCTTCAGACACACTATAAATGTAACTTGTATGTCTTAACTTCTAGCTCAGTCTTCAGACACACCATAAATGTAACTTGTATGTCTTAACTTTTAGCGCAGTCTTCAGACACACCATAATGTAACTTTTATGTCTTAACTTCTAGCTCAGTCTTCACCACACTATAAATGTAACTTGTATGTCTTAACTTCTAGCTCAGTCTTCAGACACACTATAAATGTAACTTGTATGTCTTAACTTTTAGGGCAGTCTTCAGACACACTATAAATGTAACTTGTATGTCTTAACTTCTAGCTCAGTCGTCAGACACACTATAAATATAACTTGTATGTCTTAACTTCTAGCTCAGTCTTCAAACATAGCTGACTTTTGACATGTATGTCTTAACTTCTAGCTCAGTCGTCAGACACACTATAAATATAACTTGTATGTCTTAACTTCTAGCTCAGTCTTCAGACGTCCGTGACATGTAACTTGTATGTCTTAACTTCTAGCTCAGTCTTCAGACACACCTGACATATAACTTGTATGTCTTAACTTCTAGCTCAATCTTCAGACACACCTGACATATAACTTGTCTTAACTTCTAGCTCAGTCTTCAGACACACCTGACATATAAATTGTATGTCTTAACTTCTAGCTCAGTCTTCTGACACACCTGACATATAACTTGTATGTCTTAACTTCTAGCTCAGTCTTCAGACACACCATAAATGTAACTTGTATGTCTTAACTTCTAGCTCAGTCTTCAGACACACCATAAATGTAACTTGTATGTCTTAACTTCTAGCTCAGTCTTCAGACACACTAGAAATGTGGGACGCAGAGGTGTTTCCAAGGCACCAGGGCCGGGTTATATACTGGCCAAGACCTATTGACGCGTCCTCGTCGAGCGTCCTGGGCAACAGGTCCCTTCGGGGTCCTGGCTAAAGTCAGTAGGATCGCCGATACCTCCGAAGTCGGAGAGTGTCTGCCTGTACGGCGAGAAACCACCAGTCTGCACACCAATAAGCCAGACATGGGACAACGGATACTCACGCAAAACTCAGGTCCTGTATGACATCACACTGATGTTGACAACAGGATGCCTTCATCCGACATACAGGACTTCGCGTTGGAGCTCACGCCAACGAACAAGCAAGCAAGCAAGCAACTAGAAATGTAACTTGTATGTCTTAACTTCTAGCTCAGTCTTCAGACACACCATAAATGTAACTTGTATGTCTTAACTTCTAGCTCAGTCTTCAGACACACCATAAATGTAACTTGTATGTCTTAACTTCTAGCTCAATCTTCAGACACACTATAAATGTAACTTGTATGTCTTAACTTCTAGCTCAATCTTCAGACACACTATAAATGTAACTTGTATGTCTTAACTTCTAGCTCAATCTTCAGACACACCATAAATGTAACTTGTATGTCTTAACTTCTAGCGCAGTCTTCAGACACACCATAAATGTAACTTGTATGTCTTAACTTCTAGCTCAGTCTTCAGACGTCCGTGACATGTAACTTGTATGTCTTAACTTCTAGCTCAGTCTTCAGACACACCATAAATGTAACTTGTATGTCTTAACTTCTAGCTCAGTCTTCAGACACACCATAAATGTAACTTGTATGTCTTAACTTTTAGCTCAGTCTTCAGACACACCTGACATATAACTTGTATGTCTTAACTTCTAGCTCAGTCTTCAGACGTCCGTGACATGTAACTTGTATGTCTTAACTTCTAGCTCAGTCTTCAGACACACCATAAATGTAACTTGTATGTCTTAACGTCTAGCTCAGTCTTCAGACACACCTGACATATAACTTGTATGTCTTAACTTCTAGCTCAGTCTTCAGACATATCTGACATATAACTTGTAAGTCTTAACTTCTAGCTCAGTCTTCAGACACACCATAAATGTAACTTGTAAGTCTTAACTTCTAGCTCAGTCTTCAGACACACCATAAATGTAACTTGTATGTCTTAACTTCTAGCTCAGTCTTCAGACACACCATAAATGTAACTTGTATGTCTTAACTTCTAACTCAATCTTCAGACACACCTGACATATAACTTGTATGTCTTAACTTCTAGCTCAGTCTTCAGACACACCATAAATGTAACTTGTATGTCTTAACTTTTAGCGCAGTCTTCAGACACACTATAAATGTAACTTGTATGTCTTAACTTCTAGCTCAGTCTTCAGACACACCATAAATGTAACTTGTATGTCTTAACTTCTAGCTCAGTCTTCAGACACACCATAAATGTAACTTGTATGTCTTAACTTCTAGCTCAATCTTCAGACACACCTGACATATAACTTGTAAGTCTTAACTTCTAGCTCAATCTTCAGACACACCTGACATATAACTTGTATGTCTTAACTTTTAGCTCAGTCTTCAGACACACCATAAATGTAACTTGTATGTCTTAACTTCTAGCTCAGTCTTCAGACACACCATAAATGTAACTTGTATGTCTTAACTTCTAGCTTAGTCTTCAGACACACCATAAATGTAACTTGTATGTCTTAACTTCTAGCTCAGTCTTCAGACACACCATAAATGTAACTTGTATGTCTTAACTTCTAGCTTAGTCTTCAGACACACCATAAATGTAACTTGTATGTCTTAACTTCTAGCTCAGTCTTCAGACACACCATAAATGTAACTTGTATGTCTTAACTTCTAGCTTAGTCTTCAGACACATCTGACATGCCACTTGTATGTCTTAACTTCTAGATACAGATGATTCGCAAATCCACACACATAGCAATACACACATTCCCCCAGCTGCTGCACCTACTTGCTCGGGATGACAGTGGTGGGCTGAATGGGCGGGGGTGTTGGGCATCGATTAACCAGCGCTGACGCAGACATCTGACGCAGTGTTCATTAATCCGCAGAAGGTGATTTGAAAGAGACAATGACGTGGCTGTTGAGTGATTGTCTGTTGTAGAGAAGTTAAGTTGTGCTTACATTTGTTATGGTAGGAAGAGGGAAGAAGTAAGGGGTTAGCACAATATTACCTATCACCACCAACAACAGAGAAATAATAGTGATATCACCCTCTCTCTCTCTCTCTCTCTCTCTCTCTCTCTCTCTCTCTCTCTCTCTCTCTCTCTCTCTCTGGGTGGGGTGTGTGTGGGTGGAGGATGTGTGGGTGTTGGTGGGTGGGTTGTGGGTGGGGGATGTGTGGGTGGGTGGGTTTGTGGTGAGGGATGTGTGTTGGTGGGTGTGTACAGGGATTGAGTTGGGGGATGTGTGTGTGTGTGTGTGTGTGTGTGTGTGTGTGTGTGTGTGTGTGTGTGATATTCTGTGTTCGTCCATTTCAAGTGATGAAGTTAAACTCAGAAGCCACAAACAATGTGTTGCACGATTTATTGCCTGGCATATTTCGCTGCATCTCGTCAGATGCATACCACACAGTTATATATCGTATGAAGTGAATAAATGAATGAAACTTTATCCGAAACACTGAAAACACATAATCACAGGTATTGTTCGAATGTGGAACATCTGTTATCTCCCATGGTAATTGTAAATTTAACACGAACTCTTTTTGCTTGCATAAAACCGACTGGAACCGTCTAATTGCTAACGCCTCATTATAGTTTTGAGCAATCGTTTACTGTTGTTTGAATACAGCATATGAAGCGTTTTCTTTGTTAAAGTTATGGCCATAGTGCATTATATTTTGAGAAATCCCCATGACCTTTCCTCTACGATTTAACACAATATGACAGATGTTCTCATTTTTTCATACCATCATCAAATGCCTTGTCAACTGGCATAGGCATTGATGTCTCTCCATAGATCTCAGGCTTTGGTATTCTGGATCAATTCTGCTGATGATATTCCTCCATACCCTGATCTTAGTCCATCATGTATCATTTCATGCCCCTGCCTCTCATCCCCTTGATCTTTCCAGTCGTCACGACTCTCTCCAATGCCTCTTTTTTCATGACATAACCAAAGCAAGATGTTTGTCTCATTCTTATTGTTGAATATAATGTTCTAGTTTCATTAGCCTCGTTCAGGCAGTCGTTAGTTAATCTGGCAGTCGAAGGAATTCGCAACATTCGTCTCAAGAACCACATCTATGTTGCTTCCAAGTTCTTCATAATTTGTTCATTTCCATTCCAAGATTCACTGTCATACAGCAAATCAGGTTCTATCTACGGTAGCATTTCAGGACATCATATAATTGGAGTGTTTCATCCGATATTTCAGCAGTGAGTTTTGCATGTACATTCACCGCTCACCGGGTCGACATCTGGAGTTTTGTTCGCGTTTTAGCAATAAAGAAGACATATTATTGGCTGGCTCAGGCTGGATTACCACGCTCAACTAATTACTTTCCCACTAATCACACGGCTGAGCCAGCCAGTTGGGCGATGTGTCGTGTACATCTGAAGTGACCACGTGTTGCACAGGAAGATATCGTGGACGTACTTGCTGTCTGTGGAGTTTTCACTGACGTGTATTCATATTTCGTCAACTAGACATGAAGACACCAGTTCTGTCATTTTTCTTGCAGTTCCAAAGGGAAACAGACTTTACAACTGTTAAGTAGTTCATACATCTGTTAGGGCTTCAGAGCCTTCCACGGGTGAGATAAAAGCCTTCGTTGGTCAGCAACCGTACTAGCATTGGTGTGTTGTAAAATTTGAGTATCAATGATAGTTATTAAGACGTGCTTATGTTATTTTAACACTACAATTGTGGTTTGTTTAGAGAATATTTATAATGAGACACTCATAAGTGATCATGACAAATGTTTCTCGACGTTACTATGGTTTTTGTTAAAAAAAAAAGGGGGGTGGGGGGAGCAAGAGATCTATTGTATACACCCTGAGGTGTTTTGGTGCCAATCCTATTACTGTATAGACCGACCAATAGGGACTCGGGGCTTGAAGAGATCATTGTCGTGCTGATCGTCTTTACTTCCAAAGTCATTTCCTAGTTGCCAGTTTGAGCTAAGTCGACCTGCAAGCGCAAGTTAATTTAAAAAATCCGCTTCGATGCACACTCGCACCACGACCACCTGGTCGCAGGCAAGCGTCGACGCGACTATATACGGTTGTTATTTTAATGTATCTAGTGTGTCCAGAATGGTTCAAACACTATAACAATGCACTTAATATATGTGAGGTTACCACTATAGCAATGTACTTAATATATGTGAGGTTACCACTATAGAAATATACTTAATATATGTGAGGTTACCACTATAGCAATGTACTTAATATATGTGGGGTTAACACTATAGTAATGTACTTAATATATGAGAGGTTAACACTGTAGTAATGTAATTAATATATGTGAGGTTACCACTATAGCAATATACTTAATATATGTGAGGTTACCACTATAGCAATGTACTTAATATATGTGAGGTTAACACTATAGCAATGCACTTAATATATGTGGGGTTAACACTATAGTAATGTACTTAATATATATGAGGTTAACACTATAGTAATGTACTTAATATATGTGAGGTTAACACTATAGTAATGTACTTAATATATGTGGGGTTAACACTATAGTAATGTACTTAATATATGTGGGGTTAACACTATAGTAATTTACTTAATATATGTGAGGTTAACACTATAGTAATGTACTTAATATATGTGAGGTTAACACTATAGTAATGTGCTTAATATATGTGAGGTTAACACTATAGTTAAGGCAAGCTAGGAAGGATGTGCAAAAGGCTGCCAGGCAGTGTGCAAATGATTATTGGATCAAGTTATGTGAGTCCATTCAAATCGCAAGTGATAAGGGAGACATAACATATGAAGGAATAAAGAAAGCCTGTGGTCCAATGATCAAAAGAAGTGCACCATTGAAAACCTTGACTGGAGAAGTCATCACTGATAAGAAACAGCAGATGGACAGATGGGTAGAGCACTATTTGGAGCTTTATTCAAGTGAGACCAAACTAGCGGATGATGCCCTTAACGCCATAGAGGCTCTACCAACTCTTGACCACCTGGACACACTTCCCACCATAACAGAAGTTAAGTGTGCTATAAATGAACTTGCATCTGGCAAGGCTCCAGGTAAGGATGGGATTCCAATAGAGGTTATCAGGAGTGGGCAAGACACACTCACTATACAGATACACCAGCTAATAGAGCTATGCTGGCGTGAAGGACAAGTCCCACAGGATTTTAAAGATTCAAGCATCATAACACTGTACAAGAACAAGGGCGATCGGAGCGACTGCAACAACTATAGGGGTATCTCACTTCTGTGTATTGTTGGGAAAGTATTTGCCAGAATTGTCCTGCGCAGACTTCAAGTCCTAGGAGATCAAGTCTACCCCGAATCACAGTGTGGATTTCGACAGAACCGGTCTACCACTGATATGATATTCTCATTGCGACAAATGCAAGAAAAATGCCGTGAACAGAATCAACCACTGTTTATTGCCTTCATCGACCTCACAAAGGCATTTGATTTGGTCAGTCGTGAGGGTCTGTTCAAGGCACTAAAGAAGATTGGCTGCCTACCAACTCTTCTGTCCATTGTGGAATCGTTCCACACAGGCATGAAGGGTATAATTAAGTTTGATGATGCAACTTCTGAAGAATTTGAAATCAAGAGTGGAGTTAAGCAACGTTGTGTACTAGCTCCCACCCTCTTTGGAATATACTTTTCACTTCTACTGAAATATGCATTTCGTGATCAGGATGGTGGTATATACATTCACTCACGCTCAGATGGCGGCCTCTACAATGCTCAGAGATTGAAGGCTAAGACCAAAATTAGGAGGGTACTGATCAGAGAGTTGCTTTTTGCAGATGATGCTGCAGTTACGACCCACTCTGAGGAAGAATTGCAATGTCTACTATCTGCATTCTCCAATGCTTGTTCTGAATTTGGTTTAACAATTAGCAAAAATAAGACACAGATTATGTCACAAGGTGCACATGGGGTACCATCAATCTTTATTGACGACGCCGAACTAGAGATAGTAGACCATTTTACATATCTAGGATCAGTGGTAAATAGCAAATTATCCCTAGATCAGGAAATCAACATCCGGATTGGTAAGGCAGCAACAACAATGAACAGGTTAAGAAAAAGAGTCTGGGAGAACAGGAAGCTTACTGCCAAAACAAAAGTCCTTGTCTATCAAGCCTGTGTCCTTAGTACTCTTCTCTATGGCAGTGAAACCTGGACAACTTACTCACACCAAGAGAACAATTTAAACAGCTTTCATATGCGGTGTCTGCGAAGAATTCTTGGTATTAAGTGGCAAGACAAAATCACAAATACTGAAGTATTGGAAAGATCAGCTTGCGTGACAGTTTATTCCATGCTCAGTCTTCGTAGACTTAGATGGATAGGACATCTTAGGAGGATGGATGATGGTAGAATACCAAAGGATATCTTTTTTGGTGAATTACAGATGGGTAAGAGATCTCAGGGTCGGCCTCTACTACGATACAAAGATGTGTGTAAGCGGGACATGATTGATACAGGCATTGATAATGCACATTGGGAGCAAGTCGCAGCTGAACGTGTTGCATGGAGGGCAAATATCAGAAATGGAATAAAGTCAAAGGAGAAAATTATTGCAGAAAAGTCACACACCAAGCGTTTGAGACGTAAGATGGTGCATGATGGTGGAAATGACCACGTGTTCACATGCACCCACTGTGAACGGACATTTACAGCGCAAATTGGCCTTATCAGTCACACTCGCTACCGCCATAGTTAAAAGTTATTATGCCTTTTTAGAGCACAAACTATCGTCTGTCAAGACGGCAAGGTGCCAATGAATGAATGAACACTATAGTAATGTACTTAATATATGTGAGGTTAACACTATAGTAATGTACTTAATATATGTGGGGTTAACAATATAGTAATGTACTTAATATATGTGAGGTTAACACTATAGTAATGTACTTAATATATTTGAGGTTAACACTATAGTAATGTACTTAATATATGTGGGGTTAACACTATAGTAATGAACTTAATATATGAGAGGTTAACACTATAGCAATGTACTTAATATATGTGAGGTTAACACTTTAATAATGTACTTAATACATGTGAGGTTAACACTATAGTAATGTACTTAATATATGTGAGGTTAACACTATAGTAATGTACTTAATATATGTGGGGTTAACACTATAGTAATGTACTTAATATATGTGAGGTTAACACTATAGTAATGTACTTAATATATGTGAAGTTAACACTATACTACTATAGTAATGTACTTAATATATGTGGAGGTTAACACTATAGCAATGTACTTAATATATGTGAGGTTACACTATAGCAATGTACTTAATATATGTGAGGTTAACACTATAGTAATGTACTTAATATATGTGAGGGTAACACTATAGCAATGTACTTAATATATGTGAGGTTAACACTATACTACTATAGTAATGTACTTAATATATGTGAGGTTAACACTATAGTAATTTTCTTAATATATGTGAGGTTAACACTATAGTAATGTACTTAATATATGTGAGGTTAACAATATAGTAATGTACTTAATAATGTGAGGTTAACACTGTAGTAATGTAATTAATATATGTGAGGTTAACACTATAGTAATGTACTTAATATATGTGGGGTTAACACTATAGTAATGTGCTTAATA
Source organism: Cepaea nemoralis (assembly GCA_014155875.1). Taxonomy (NCBI): domain Eukaryota; kingdom Metazoa; phylum Mollusca; class Gastropoda; order Stylommatophora; family Helicidae; genus Cepaea; species Cepaea nemoralis. Next base: position 139,792 of record JACEFZ010024679.1, on the reverse strand, counting down.
TATGTGAGGTTAACACTATAGTAATTTAATTAATATATGTGAGGTTAACACTATAGTAATGTACTTAATATATGTGGGGTTAACACTATAGTAATGTACTTAATATATGTGAGGTTAACACTATAGCAATGTACTTAATATATGTGAGGTTAACACTATAGTAATGTACTTAATATATGTGAGGTTAACACTATAGTAATGTACTTAATATATGTGAGGTTAACACTATAGTAATGTACTTAATATATGTGAGGTTAACACTATAGTAATGTACTTAATATATGTGAGGTTAACACTGTAGTAATGTAATTAATATATGTGAGGTTAACACTATAATAATGAACTTAATACATGTGAGGTTAACACTATAGCAATGTACTTAATATATGTGAGGTTAACACTATAGTAATGTACTTAATATATGTGAGGGTTAACACTATTGTAATGTACTTAATATATGTGAGGTTAACACTATAGTAATGTACTTAATATATGTGAGGTTAACACTATAGTAATGTACTTAATATATGTGAGGTTAACACTATACTACTATAGTAATGTACTTAATATATGTGAGGTTAACACTATAGCAATGTACTTAATATATGTGAGGTTAACACTATAGCAATGTACTTAATATATGTGAGGTTAACACTATAGTAATGTACTTAATATATGTGAGGTTAACACTATAGCAATGTACTTAATATATGTGAGGTTAACACTATACTACTATAGTAATGTACTTAATATATGTGAGGTTAACACTATAGTAATTTTCTTAATATATGTGAGGTTAACACTATAGTAATGTACTTAATATATGTGAGGTTAACAATATAGTAATTTACTTAATATATGTGAGGTTAACACTGTAGTAATGTAATTAATATATGTGAGGTTAACACTATAGTAATGTACTTAATATATGTGGGGTTAACACTATAGTAATGTGCTTAATATATGTGAGGTTAACACTATAGTAATTTAATTAATATATGTGAGGTTAACACTATAGTAATGTACTTAATATATGTGGGGTTAACACTATAGTAATGTACTTAATATATGTGAGGTTAACACTATAGTAATGTACTTAATATATGTGAGGTTAACACTATAGTAATGTACTTAATATATGTGAGGTTAACACTATAGTAATGTGCTTAATATATGTGAGGTTAACACTATAGTAATTTAATTAATATATGTGAGGTTAACACTATAGTAATGTACTTAATATATGTGGGGTTAACACTATAGTAATGTACTTAATATATGTGAGGTTAACACTATAGCAATGTACTTAATATATGTGAGGTTAACACTATAGTAATGTACTTAATATATGTGAGGTTAACACTATAGTAATGTACTTAATATATGTGAGGTTAACACTATAGTAATGTACTTAATATATGTGAGGTTAACAATATAGTAATGTACTTAATATATGTGAGGTTAACACTGTAGTAATGTAATTAATATATGTGAGGTTAACACTATAATAATGAACTTAATACATGTGAGGTTAACACTATAGCAATGTACTTAATATATGTGAGGTTAACACTATAGTAATGTACTTAATATATGTGGGGTTAACACTATTGTAATGTACTTAATATATGTGAGGTTAACACTATAGTAATGTACTTAATATATGAGAGGTTAACACTATAGTAATGTACTTAATATATGTGAGGTTAACACTATAGTAATGTACTTAATATATGTGAGGTTAACACTATTGAAGACTCCGTAGAATTCCAGTCGAAATTAATCACCAACTTTGTCGACTTTCAAAAAGCCTTCGACAGTATCCACCGTCCTTCACTTTGGAATCTACTTAACATCTATGGTTTTCCTACCAAATATACCAACGTCATAAAATCTTTATACAAAGAAACACGTTGCTGCGTAAGAACAGAAACAGGCAACTCTGACTGGTTCTCAGTCGAAACAGGAGTGAAACAGGGTTGTGTCTTATCACCGATGCTTTTTGGAATAGCAATCGATTGGGTCATGCGCAAATGCACAAACAACACAAATATGGGTATCCATTGGGTTGACAAAATTCTAGAAGACCTGGACTTTGCCGACGACATAGTGCTTTTGAGTTCAACACACCCGGATGTCCAAGAGAAAATAAACCACCTCCAAAATGTTTCAGGGCAAATTGGTCTCCAAATTAACACCACAAAAACAAAGACTATTGATCTTACCAACAGTTCAGATGACACCAAATTGAACAGCTACGTTCTTGAAAAAGTCAACAGCTTTACATACCTAGGAAGCAAAATGACATCTACAGGGGACTCAACACCAGAAATATCATCTAGAATCGCACTGGCATCTACTGCCTTCAATAAACTGTCAAACATCTGGAAGTCAAAGACACTCAGCAAACACACAAAACTTAAAATCTTCAACTCTTGTGTGATTCCAGTGTTAACGTATGGATGTGAAAGTTGGAAATCAACGGTAGCTTTAGATAAAAAATTAGACAATTTTGAGAACAAATGTCTTAGAAGACTTCTAAACATCCACTGGACAGACTTCAGAACCAATTCGCAAATAAGACAAGAGACTAAGCAAGATACAGTATCCAATTTCATAAGAAGACGCCGTTGGAACTACATCGGCCATGTACTCAGAATGGACAAGTCAAGACTCCCCTACCAAGCCCTCATATGGTCACCAGTAGGGAAAAGAAAACGGGGAAGACCAAGAGAGACCCTGCGTAGAACCATCATTAGAGAAGGCTCATTCAATGGCCAAGTAAATATCCAAGATCTACAACAGGTAGCAGCGAACCGCCAAGCATGGAGAGACAGGACTTCTGCCCTATGCGCCGCCTTAGGCTCAAGAGGAAAGACTAACTAACTAACACTATACTACTATAGTAATGTACTTAATATATGTGAGGTTAACACTATAGCAATGTACTTAATATATGTGAGGTTAACACTATAGCAATGTACTTAATATATGTGAGGTTAACACTATAGTAATGTACTTAATATATGTGAGGTTAACACTATAGCAATGTACTTAATATATGTGAGGTTAACACTATAGTAATGTACTTAATATATGTGGGGTTAACACTATAGTAATGTGCTTAATATATGTGAGGTTAACACTATAGTAATTTAATTAATATATGTGAGGTTAACACTATAGTAATGTACTTAATATATGTGGGGTTAACACTATAGTAATGTACTTAATATATGTGAGGTTAACACTATAGTAATGTACTTAATATATGTGAGGTAACACTATAGTAATGTACTTAATATATGTGAGGTTAACACTATAGTAATGTGCTTAATATATGTGAGGTTAACACTATAGTAATTTAATTAATATATGTGAGGTTAACACTATAGTAATGTACTTAATATATGTGGGGTTAACACTATAGTAATGTACTTAATATATGTGAGGTTAACACTATAGTAATGTACTTAATATATGTGAGGTTAACACTATAGCAATTTACTTAATATATGTGAGGTTAACACTATATCAATGTACTTAATATATGTGAGGTTAACACTATAGTAATTTACTTAACATATGTGAGGTTAAGTGAAGGGCCTTTTACACATTTTGAAACGTATCTCCTGCATGCCAAGTGTTTATTTCTGACATTCTCTTAACTTACTTCTTGTAATTATTGTATGTCAAGTGTTTATTTCTGACTTTCTCTTAACTTGCTTCTTGTAATTATTGTATGTCAAGTGTTTATTTCTGACTTTCTCTTAACTTGCTTCTTATACCTCTTGTATGCCAGGTGTTTATTTCTGACTGTCTCTTAATTTGCTTCTTGTAATTATTGTATGTCAAGTGTTTATTTCTGACTTTCTCTTAACTTGCTTCTTGTAACTATTGTATGCCAAGTGTTTATTTCTGACTTTTTCTTAACTTGCTTCTTGTAACTATTGTATGTCAAGTGTTTAGTTTCTGACTTTCTCTTAACTTGCTTCTTGTAATTATTGTATGTCAAGTGATTATTTCTGACTTTCTCTTAACTTGCTTCTTGTAACTATTGTATGTTAAGTGTTTGTTTCTGACTTTCTCTTAACTTGCTTCTTGTATCAATTGTATGTCAAGTGTGTGTCTGACGTTCTTTCTTTTTGTATCAATTGTTTGCTTCTGACTTTCTCTTAACTTTGCTTCTATTATCTCCTCATGTTATGTGTTTGTTTCTGACTTTCTCCAAACGTGATTCTATTATTTCGCTTTTTTTATTTTTTATTTGATTGTTTCTGACTTTATCTTAGCGTGTTTCCATTATCTCCCTTATGTTATGTGTTTGTTTCTGACTTTCTTTTAACTTTCCTTCTATTATCTCCTTATGTTATGTGTTTGTTTCTGACTTTCTCCAAACGTGATTCTATTATTTCGCTTTTTTTTTTTTTAATTTGATTGTTTCTGACTTTATCTTAGCGTGTTTCCATTATCTCCTTATGTTATGTGTTTGTTTCTGACTTTCTCTTAATTATCTTTCGTGTGTTAAGTGATTGTTTATTTGCAAAGGATCATCTTCATTGCACGCAACTACCCCCAGCTCTGTCTGATATATTACGCTACGAGAATCTCAGTGCAGTGCACGAAATGTGAAGCACTCAACGTATGTATGTTAGAATCACAAATATATTAAAAGCTCTTGATGTGGGTAGGTTTCTCAATTTAAAATCTAATCGTCGCCAAGGCCTATGCGGCCTACTCTTTTCCGTTTCCAACTCCTGTAGGATTTCTGACACACATACACATGTGTCCATGGTGGGATTTCCCGACGCACACATGTACGCTGGTCCTCTTATGGGATTTCTGACGCACACACATGAACGCTGGTCCTCAATGGGATTTCTGAAGCACACAATATGTAAGTTGGCCCTCTTGTAGGATTTATGACGCACACAAGATGCACACTCGTCTCTTGTTTTGTGCCATGATCCTAGAAGTGTAACTAATAGTCTGGGATGCTACTTGTCCAGTTGTGCTGTATGGCTCTGAAACTTGGAGTACAACGAAAGGAGACGAAGCCTTGCTACAAATCTTTGAGAACAAAGTTTTAAGACGCATCTTTGGACCCATTAGGGATACACAAAGTGGAGAGTGGAAAAGAAGAAGTAACAAAGACATTTATGATCTGTTTAAGTCCCCACTAATCACTGGTATCATGAAGGCTAATAGACTACAATGGCTGGGGCATATAGAAAGAATGGAAGATAATAGGGAAACAAAACTCGCTTACACTCAGGAAATAAATGACCGTAGACCCCGAGGTAGACCAAGAAGACGGTGGAGAGATAATATATATACAGACCTACAAGCACTTGCAATCAACGACTGGCAAGAGAAGGTCAACCAGAGAGACGAATGGAGACGGATTGTGTCTGCAGCAAAGAACCTCAATGGCTCGGAACGCTGAAGAAGAAGAAGACTACTTGTCCATCTTATTTCTACTATCCACCCATCATATGCCATGCCGGAAAGCGTGGGCGGTTATGACTCGCCATTTCACTTAATCACCAGAGTCGTGGATCAGCTCAGTGTTCCTGTCTCAACCATGCCATATGGCCAAGCTATCCAGTTATCTACTTCTCGGTCTTCCCCTTGATCTGTTCCCTTCGATCTTGCCAATTGTCACCAAGTTCTCCAATTCATTTCTTCTCATAACATGTCCAAAAAATGTTGACTGTCTACGTCTAATTTCTCTAATCAATTTACGATTTTCATTTGTTTCCTGTAGTACTTGGTCATTTGTGTTTGTGTCTGTCCATGGAATTCTTTGCAATCTCCCCAGAAACCACATTTCTACAGCCATTAGATGTTTTTCAGCTTGACTGCTCATTGTCCAAGTTTCACATCATTACAATGCGTGGAAAGCAAAGAGAGCTGCAGTGAAGCAGCTAAGGAAATTGCGAAGACACCCCTAAGTTCACGAGAGGAAGTGGACATAGCGGGAAAATGACAAGAAAGACAAGGTGGAGGCTTTCAAGCGATGTGCTGCAGAGGCCAAGAAAGTAAAATGGGAATGTTTTATGAAGGAGGTTGGAGGTGATAAAACACTGCACAAATTCTGGAAACTGTACAGACAAATGCAAAGAAAAGATCGGCCTATGACAGTAGGAACAATTTATAAAGAGGATGGGGTACGCGTGACAACAGACAAGGAGAAAGGGAGGCGTTTCTCCAGAGATTTTTTAGAGCAGACCAATCACAGTGATGCGGATACCAGGGATGCAGTTAGAGTGGAATTATCTGGCACAATAGAGAATATGCCTTACGAAGATATCATATTGTTTGAAGATGTTAAGTATATTTTGCAAAAGGCAAAAGACACGGCACCAGGGCCTGATGGTGTCAGGTATGGCCACATGAAGGCTTTGAGCGATGTGGACATGAAGGAGATGGCCGGCTGCTTTAATCAGAGCATTAGGACAGCGTCAGTACCGCAGGATTGGATGCATAGCTATCTCATCCCTCTCCCAAAACCATACAAAGATCATTCAAAGCTTGGCGGCTTTAGGATCATCACCCTTCAAAATACATTTGGGAAGGTTTTAGAGAAGATAGTCGCTGTTAAGCTGCAGGATTTTTTGGAAAGGGGGAAGCTTCTTCCAAGAGGCCTGGGGAGCTACAGGCCAGGAAAAGATACCTGGTCGAATGCGGCCACCTTTGCCTTTGACGTTTATGAGGGGTTCCAGAGTAGACAGGAAACGATGGCGGCAGCGCTTGATCTCGAGGATGCGTACAATAGAGTTCGCTATGATATTTTGATGACCGCACTTATGGAGAAGGGGGTCAATCCCTGGTTAGTGAACTGGATAGCGGCCGTCCTGCATTCTCGTCAGGTTGCTCTCCGTCTGGGCGCATGGACCTCAGAGCCACATATTTTAACCCCGGGACTGCCACAGGGATCTGCAATCTCACCGGTGCTCTTTAATGTGTATACGAGCAAGATTGCATACCTAGAAGCACCAGGGGTTGGAAGGATTCTAACATTTGCAGATGATATTCTTGCATACAGGCAGGGGAGAAATAGGGATCAAACAGCTCAGGAGCTACAGGTGACAGTAGACAAAGTGATTGACTGGTGTACTGAAATGAGTGCTGTCATCAACCCGGAAAAGGCGGCTGTGTTGTGGTGCTCTCTGGACAACAGGATTGTGAGAGATGATGCCCCAAGCCTCACGATAGATGGTAGAAGCGTCAACAGAGAGAACAAACTGAGGTATCTGGGAATCACATTTGATAGGAGTCTGTCCTTCAAGGACCATGTGGAGACGGTTGTGACAAGATCTCAAAAGGGACTCAATGCACTTAAAATTATGGCTGCAATGGACACAGAGCAGAGAATGCTCTTCACACTATACCAGCACTTGATCCTCTCAGTGATTGATTATGGACTAGGACTGCTCACTGTCTCAAAGAGTCAGCTGGTGAAATTAGAGCGCATACAGAATGAAGCTATGCGGGTCATTCTGGGATGCACCAGAGACACTCCAGTAGTGTGTATGCGTTACATCCTTGGTCTGCCTACTGTTGCTGGTAGGCACAAGGTGATGCAAGCGAAGGCATACCTCAGAGTAGCTGCAGACACAGATCACCCGTTGCATGAGGCGCTGGACGTAGTTAAGGGTCAGAGACTGATAAGAGGGAAATCATGGATGGCTCAGGCGGAGGATACGATCAGACAGGTGTGCCCCTTGGAGAACATTAGGCGAGGAGAGGAGTGGGTCAGAGTGCCAGCCGTGCAGTCAGACTTGTGCAGAGTTATAATCACATTGAGCAGGGAGTGCAGGGAGTGGCCAGCAGGGGCCACGGAAGTGGAAATTCAGCAACTAATTCAGGATAATTCTCGCCCGGGTGATGTGATTATCTACACAGATGGGTCGGTGTTGAGAGGTAGGAGAAGTGCATGGGGGTTCTTGGCAAAAACTAATGGTCGGCGTTTGGTGCAGGAGAGCCTGGCGTATGATGACACTACATCTAGCTTAAGAATGGAGGTGGAGGCGGTCAGTGCAGCTTTCCGCTGGATAGAAAACACGATACATACACATATTGTGATTGTAACTGACTCAGAAAGCATGCTGAGAAGGGTGAGAACAGGCAAGCTTCGTGCAGAGTGGCTTGCTTCGCTTCGGAGGTCACAGGTAGCAAGCATCACCTGGATCTTTTCTCCTGGGCATGCCGGTGTGCGGGGAAATGAACAGGCGGACAGATTGGCTGGCTCGGCAGAACTTGGTGGAGTATTGATGCATGACAAGGCAGATGTGGTTGCGGCCTTGTGGGAGCACGTGTACGCCTCGGAGGAGCAAATGGATCACCATAGTCTGGTTAGAATGAGGCAGCGAGGAGTGACGAGAGGATCTGGCCGACGCTCGACGCTCAGAGGAAAGGCGAGACGGACATATAATCAGATTGCTACTGGAACTATTAGTGTTGGAACTCTTCGCTGGTTGCTGAGGATGGAGACGGAGCGCTTATGGGAATGTCCCGAATGCTGTGATGTCGGTTCCTAGATCAATCAATCAATCAATCAATCACATCATTACAAAAGAACAGGCTCCATGTATCCCCTCAACACTCTTTTTCTCGTTTCAATTGACATCCTTTTATTGGTCAGTATGTTTTTCATCTTGCTAAAGGCTACTTTCGCCATGGCGATTCTTGTTCTAATCTCTTCAAGGCATCTCCCATCAGATGTTATGACTGTTCCGATATAATTGTATCGATTCACTTGTTGAATAATATGCCCATTTACTTGTATATTACATTGTAATGCTTCTTTCTTCCTAGTGACGACCATAATCTGTGTCTTTTTACTTCTTCTTCTTCTTTCGTTCGCTTGAAACATGTCTACAACTGCAATGTCGTCTCTTGTATGAATCTAACAGTCTTTTTTAGTTCATTCAGCGGTCCATAGAGTTTATCTTCCACTATTGTCTCTCTAGGCCAGAAGGTTCGCCTGGATATGTTGTAGTTTGGGCAATCCTGGAGTATGTGCTCTGCTGTCTGCGACGCCAAACCACATGTGCACATGGCTGAGTCACCAATCTTGAATTTTGTATACAAGTGGTTGCGTAATCTATTGTGTCCTGTTCTGAGGCGCAGAAGAATGACCTGTTCTGATCTGTCCATAACGTGGTAGTCGTCTTGAGTAAGGTTTGGTGGCTTTCTGATTGATTTGATCATTATTTTCTTTTGGTGGTATGTAATGGGCACATCAGGCTGTTCTTCTTTTGCTCCTTCCTTAGCCAATCGATCAGCTCTGTCGTTTCCGGGGACTCCACAGTGGGATGGTATCCACTGTATGGTGATCTTACGATGACTGCTAAGTTCAGAAAGTAGTGTCCTCAGAACTGGCAATTTCCCAGACAGGAGCGCCTCTATTACGGATTTTGCATCTGTCAATATCACTGCAGGTTGTGTACCATGGCTGGTATTTTGTAATTTCTCTGTGGCTATCTTGATTGCCTCAATTTCAGCATCATAGTTATGGCAGTACTTTCCTGTTGGAATTCTGGCCGTGTCTCTAGTATTATTTGGGTATTCTATGTACACTCCCGCTCCTCCATTTCGAACAGCTTTTTGTGCTGACCCATCTGTGTAGACTCGGATCCAGAGGTCCTGTGGGTATTCATCATCAAGGAAGCTGAGAGTGGCTGTTCTGCGCTGTACACTGTTCTGTTCTTCCTTGTCCAATATTCCTCTCACTTTTGACTGGATTTGTAGCGATATTCTATGCTCATCTTTCCACGGGGTTCGCTCTGGAATAGTTGTCAGGGGGATACCAACTGTGGGAAGATCGATGGATTCTCTGCAGAGTTGTTTGGCCTGGTGGATGAAACTACTTCTTTTCAACCGCCCCATAGCTAAGTTTTCAAATCGGTTCTTCATAGGGTGGCCTGGCAAGCTGAGAAACTTTTCTGCTTGTATTAGTGTTTTTGTATCTCTGCGTTCTCTTAAAGCTTGTGTCCTCCCCATTTTCTCCATTGCTACTATAGGGGTTGATCTCATCCCTCCTGTGATGACTCTAAGAGCTTGATTTTGCACCTTGTCCAGCTCCTGCAATGTAGTTTTTGATGCTGAACACCATGCAGTTGACCCGTATTCCAAGTGTGGTCGTATGCTCTGTTGGTAAACTTTGCTAAGTATTTTCCCACTGGCTCCCCAAGTGGTTCCAGTTAGCTTTCTCAGGATGGCAATTTTCCTTCTGGCTTTTGCTACTGCTTTTTTTATGTGTTTTCTCCATGTCAGCCTGTCGTCGAATGTTACACCAAGGTATGTTGGTTCCTTATCTTCTCTTAGGGGTGTTCCATTTATCTGAATGCTCCCTGCCTTTTGTTTCGGAGAAAGGGTAAATAGAGTGGTGCTGCACTTGTCAGTGTTTATGCTGATACACCATCTATCCGCCCATGCAACAAATGTATCTACAGCTCTCTGTAGCAATATGGTGGCCACTGATGCATGTTCATTTGTGCTCCACAAAACCAGGTCATCAGCGTACATTGCCGCTTTAATTCCGTCGGGTAGATTAGCAACAAGATCATTGATGAAGATTAGAAAAAGTGTTGGGGACAGGACTCCGCCCTGGGGAACACCGTGACGTAATAGTACTTTCTTGCTCTTGAGACCGTCTATCTGTACTCGGGCTCTTCTGTTGTGCAAGTATGCTTTTACCCATTTGTACATTCTTCCATTGACTTTACAGTTTCTCAGTTTCTTCATCAGACCCTCTTTTTATTGGTCAGTATGTCTTTGTACAACTTGTATCGTCTGCATATCTAATGTTATTTTGCATTATCCGCCATCAATACTATGTCATCTGCATAGAGTATACTATTTAGATGTAGGTCTTTGTTGATTTTGATCTAAGCACTCCATTCATGTTCTCAGCAAATATACGGCATTTACTGTAACCTTGATTTCTACAAACCCATGTTTGTCTTTCCCTTTTTCAGATTGTATGTTCTTCCAAACTCTTTGCATGATTATTCTTAGGAAAAGCTTCGTGATGCGGCTCATTATGCTAATTATTTGACGTTGATCCCATTCCAAGGCTCCTTATATCTTTGGGAAAGCAATAAATATAGATTTACATAATTCAGGTATATCTGCAGTATTATAAATTGTGTTCAGCAGTCTGGTGACCTGGTCTATATCATATTCTTTTAAGGAATTGATCATTTCTGTTGTGATATTGTCTGGACCCGGGGTATTGTCAGTTTTCATATGGTTTAGGTATACATAACTGAAAACAAAATGATGTTCCATAATTATTAACACGGTGATGCATATTATTTGAAATACCTATTTATTTGCAGAAAAAAAGAAAAGAACATTGTTTATCGAGGGGCGACTGTTTTCAACTATTCATGAATCCGTGTAAATTCCCACATGTTCTGACTGCCATCTATGGCTATGTACTATTTTGCTCGTATATGTGCAGGCTACGGCGGACTACTACACCACACTCGGGGTGCCGAAAACTGCTTCACAACAAGAGATTAAACGCGCATTTCGAAACCTTGCGCTAAAATATCACCCAGATAAAAATAAGGACGCAAATGCCGCCGAAATGTTTCAACAGATTACCAAAGGTGATTGTAACATTGTGTTGATTTTGTGTTAAGAATGTTTACATTTAAATGTCCAGTGTTCTGTTTAGTGATTTACTCAACACTTGATTGTGAAATTGCTGCCAGTTTAGAATATCTTACAAGGATGTGTTCAGTACATATATATATATATATATATATATATATATATATATATATATATATATATATATATATATATATATATATTGCCATGACTGTCAAATGGTATGTATTCATGTATTATGAGTATGTGTGAAATTACTTTGCTGAATACATTCAATTATTGATGGTCAGAATCACCAATGTGGAGCTCAGGCCGAGCACTGAACAATCCCAGTCAATCCAGAGCTGAGGGGAAAACGCTGGCGTTGGGATAGGACACATACTGAGACAAACTGAGGGTTGTACAACCAGATACCGCCGTGTCTGGAACCCACAGGGCGAACCAACAAGCGGTAGACGGAAAACCACACGGAGAAGAGATTCAAAGACTGAGATGAATAATGTGGGAAGAACATGGGTTGAGCTGCAGGAGATAGCAAACGACAGGACGCTCTGGCTTGAGCTGGTTGGAAAAGGGGGGGGGGGGGGGGGGGCGGCGTTACATGCGAAGGGAGAAGAAGAAGCAAAGATGTAGGGTTGTCAATAGCTGAAACAATACTACCACTATAACAGTTTTACGTAAGTTATGTGCTAAATGAGGATGTCAAACACGGTGTGTAATCAATTGTTACAAAATTATCAAATAGTTTTCACAGGACACGCATGTTCGCATTTAGATTTAACGTTCGGTTTGTGACTCTATGACATTAAAAAACGCATATACATGCAACATTAGTCAATTTGCATAAATCATAACAAAGCATATGATGTTAGAGGCACAGACTGTGAACTCGGAGAACAATAATTATGTTATACACAAGAATGTTAAATTCCTTAAATTAATTCCTAGAACGGTTGTCTAAAGCTGGCAGACTGCGATTATGCTTGCAAATGTACATGCCGTCATTCATTTTTACGTTACCTTCAGTTTGTTTTGTCGGTTTGTACAAATGAAGCTGAGAAACATCTAGTGGCAGTGGAAATACTTCACAAGGAATTATGACTTGCATATATTACAATAAGGAGCAGCGGTAGTGCAGTAGCCAACACGTTTGTTTGTCAGCCCGACAGTCTTGTGTTCGAATCTCCATTGCGACGGATTCAACACAATATCCTCGTCTAAACTGGATTCCAGGAAATGTCTTAGGAAGTTGTGGCGACCGGCGGGATACTGACCAGCGATATATCCAGCCAGAGCCGATTGACCTATACTAGTTTGGGACTGGTACTACAGACCCAGTACGCCTGGAGGCCCGTATAAGTGTCCTTTCTATGTTTTAAGCATGGCTCCTGTACACTTGTTAAAGAATTACAATATTATATCAACGTGGCTAGATAGTAGGTGGCATACATGACACTGGACTTAGACCGGTCCGTTGACTGGACATCCACACCATTTGGATAAAACAACAATCGACCCTAGCGACTACAACACGGACATTTGGCACATTCCCTGGCTCAGAATGAGAAATACATTCACATTTATTGATGGGCACTCACAGAAGTAGAGAGTGCTTATCTGAAATTAACTCTACGGCGTTAAAAACTTGGTCACTTTAAACATTCTACTTGAAAACTGCGAGGCATTGCCAGGACTGCGTGAAACCTACAGACCGAACAGCCGCACACAATCATCATCAATCAATCAGGTGCCGTCTCCACAATGAATGTTGGCTGCAATGGATCTCCAACACTGTCTGTCTCTCGCACTGATTGTACATTCTGTCGCAAACACAGACAGCGGCAAGTTGAGCGCAAACAGTTGAAGGAATGTTAGGAAAACAAGCTCTTTAGAAGGTCAAACTAATAAGAACACAATTTTAAAATAAAAATGGAGCTCGTGTTGCAAGCTTTCTTTGACAAGTAATAAAGAAAGACAAAAAGACACTAAATGTTTAAATAAATATTTATTTTATCTTTGAGAAAACAGAAACACTGTCAATGAACTATGAACACCACTTGTAATGTCTTCAATGTGTCTGCAGCTTACACAACGCTACATGATCCCGAGAAGAGACGAATGTACGACATGACAGGACAGCCTTTAGATTCTCCCGGAGGCTTTGATGTTAACAGTTTTTTCAAGCAGTTTGACGACGCCTTAAAACAATCAATACGGCAAGGCAAGGGAGACAAAAAGTCCGAGAGTTTCAAGACTGGGAATTCTGGTGGCTTTTTTGACTTTAATGATCTATTTAGTGGCATGGATGACAACGAGAATAACCTGTTTGCATCCTTTGGTAACATACTTAACGGTAAATCAGGCAAGAAGAAGGCCTCCTCGCCTATGTCTGATAAATTTTCAGAGTTGCAAGATATGCTAAACACACTCAGTAAGGCGAAAGACGTCCCTAAACAACACGATAAAGGCCAGCCTGGTGAATCTAAACAGGGTACAGACTTCACCCATGCAAATAGCCCCGAGAAGATAAAACAAGGTAAGCTCGGTACTATTTCTAATTCACCTTTTAAATGTGTGTTTCTTCTCCTCTTCTATCCTTCTCCTACTGTATGCCTCATAGAAGCATAGGCCTTCAATGAACCCAGACCAAGGCATTCTATATATATATATGTGTGTGTGTGTGACTGACTCAGTGTCTCTAATTGTCTTCTACTTGTGTCTTAGCCTACTCTCTGTTTTGCTGGTCCTGTAGGTTATAGACAAAGGACTGTCTAGTGATCCTATTATTATGTTTTCTCTGTGCGTATCCTATTCAGTCAGCGTATTTTTCACAACTCTTGATTCTAGAAGTTGTTTTTGTTCAATACCAATAAATCTGTACACCCATCAAACAAGACGAATAAGTTCCTCCCTTTCAGAAAGGATATGTGTTCATCGATTTATGTTTTTAAAAAAGCATATGAAAAGAATGTTTAAGGGAAACATTTATAACACATGTTTGTAAATACATTCAACAATTTCCCCGATCATTTCTCTAAAATAAGCATCATTCGTGTTAACTAAGACAGTAAAAATGTTGGAGTGTGTTAGTATGTGTGAATTTGATTGTCCAATATCTGAAACTGTATGAATTGTAATCTAACACCATATCTGAATCCTTGCATAATGTAACATAGATAATTTAAATCTTCAGGAAATCATATTGATGTTTGTTTTTCATTCTTTCGCTCCTTCCGGGCGAGCTTGTTTCTTCCCAACGTTTTCTTGTCTATAAACTTCTCTCTTCAAATAGCATGAGTTCCATTGTGCAAGATTGTTTATCATTATCACTCTTGGCTGTGCTTCCTCTATCCCTCCTGTTCAACGACATATATACGGTTCAGTATGGCAAAACTGACTCAACACAAGGAATCAAAGGTTCATGGTTATTCTGGTCTCGTGTAGCTTCAACACATATAGGTCAACACTCGTCACACACCGTGACACAGCTAGGCTCATTTTCCATGACTGAATAATGCAGTCGTCGCAAACTTCCAATTTCCATCAAGTAGTTGGATAACAGATGTTTTTCTTCTTAGTGGGACTTTTCACCAAATGCCTTAATCTGTAGGTTTTTCGCGCTCCTTGGCTTTAGGTCATGGCAGGCGTATTCCATGTTTCAACTGTTCAGGGATATCAAGTTGGTCTCTCTGTGTTTCTCCACTTCTATCCTTGCTAATTTACTTAGTTGTAATGCTCTATGCCTGTGTTCTCCCCCTTCTTTAATTTCACATCTAAAAACCTGAGATTTCTTTCTCATGCTCCTGGTTTTACTATGGTTTTTAACATCTGTCTGCTGACCCCCCAATTATTAAATGAAGATTAGTCGGTTGATTGGATGTCTGCATTGCAGTTCAAAATGTTTCAAATACAGCGGTACCTCGGTTTACGAACACCTCAGGCCACGAACAATTCGAGTTAAGAACAACTTCGAAAATGTTTTGTCTCGGGTAAGGAACAGTGCCTCGGGTTACGAATGAAGGCGAGAGAGAGAGAGAGAGAGAGAGAGAGAGAGAGAGAGAGAGAGAGAGAGAGAGAGAGAGAGAGAGAGAGAGAGAGAGAGAGAGAGAGAGCAATGTTTAACGTTGGGGACAAACGATCGCGTACAGTACAAACGAAGGCCACGCAGTACTAATATCGCTTAGCGCTAACCAAGTAACCTAGTTTTGCACACATTGGCCTTACTACACAGCTGTCAAAGATTTCTTAGTAGTGGCACTTTGTTCAGTTTATCTCTTTCATTATTTTCCTTGTTAACCCCACCAATTACGAGTTTGAAGAACGGTAGTGGTGCTGCTGGGAAGCAGAAACGTATAACAGTGGAGGTAAAGAAGGAAATAATTATGAAAAATGAAAACGGCGTTCGTGTGTGTGACATCGCTAATGAGTACAGCATGGCAAAATCTGCTATCTCCACCAACATAAAGAACAAAGAGTTACTCAAATCAGTCGATGTGGCTAAAGGCGTAAATAAGCAGCAGAAGCAAAGACCTCAAATTTTAGAGAAAGTTGAAAATCTTCTCTTGATCTGGATCAATGAAAAGCAACTTGCAGGAGACAGTGGTAGTGAGGCAATAATATGTGAAAAGGCGAAGCTGTTGCACATTGATTTATTGTCGAAATTGCTTGGTACAAGTGCTGAGACTGACGATTTTAAAGCCAGCAGAGGCTGGTTTGAAAAGTTAAAAAAAAGAAGTGGCATTCATAGTGTAATTAGGTACGGAGAGGCTGCAAGTTCTAACGAGAGAGAAGCAGAAGCGTTCAAGGTGGAATTTGATAAGATCATCAAAGAGGAAGACTACGATCCACAACAAGTTTTTAATTGCGATGAAACGGGCCTCTTCTGGAAGAAAATGCCAACGAGGACCTTTATCACCCAGGAGGAGAAAGCACTGCCGGGGCACAAACCAATGAAGGACAGGCTAACTCTGCTGTTCTTGCCAATGTAATGGATGAGATTGTGACCTTGTGCAAAAATATGGGACTGGAAGTCGATGGCAACGACTTCGAGGAGCTGATTGAGGACCACAGTGGAGACCTCACTACAGATGAGCTTGTGGATCTTCAGAATGAACAGCTAAAGACATTACTGGAGAAGCGGTCGTCCGATGATGAGGAGCCAGTGATCGTTTAACCTGCCAGGATTAAAGAAATGATGAATGATAACGCGATGGACCCACTTCAGAAAGATTCTCCAGCAAAGGAAGCGACAAATTTCCCTTGATAGTTTCTTGGTGCAGAAAGATTCCCAGTCGACTGCCAAGAAATAGCGACAAGAAACTCTTGAAACTAATGATTCAGAACAGCACAGAAAGTTACAAATTTCCCATCATCGTTTTCTTGGTAAGAAAGATAAACTAAATCTTTATTTATTTTACACTTTAATTTATTTGGATGTTATCTTTTTCTTTATTTAATACGTGAAGTACACGTATTCTTTGAGTCTTGTCAGCTAAACGACCGGATGTTAATAAAAAAGAACGATTCTTTCATTTTCAAACTGATTGTCTCACCCACCCACCCACCCACCCACCCACATACATACATATATATGTATATTCTTGATTGCAGACAATGAACAGGACCTGCAAAATTTAGTAGATGCGGTTGTTGCACACAGTAAACAACTAGGGTTAGAACTGAATATTAAGAAGACACAGATTATGGTCGTCACTGGGAAGAAGGAAATACCACAATGTAATATACGAGTAGATGGGCATATTCTTAAACAAGTGAATCGATACTATTATCTCGGCACAGTCATAACATCTGATGGGAGATGCCTTGAAGAGATTAGAACAAGAATTGCCATTGCGAAGGGAGCCTTTTGCAAGATGAAAAACATACTGACCAATAAAAAGATATCAATTGAAACGAGAAAAAGAGTGTTGAGGTTCTACATAGAACCTGTACTTTTATATGGATGTGAAGCGTGGAAAATAAGCAGTCACGCTGAAAAACAGCTGATGGCTGTGGAAATGTGGTTTCTGAGGAAAATGCATGGACGGACAGAAAAACCAATGAGCAAGTCCTTCAAGAAACAAATGAAGATCGTAAACTGATTAGAGACAGATGTAGACAGTCAAAATTTTTTGGGCATGTTATGAGAAGAAATGAATTGGAGAACTTGATGACAACTGGCAAGAGACCAAGGGGGAGACGGAGAAGTAAATACCTGGATGGATTAGCCACATGGCATGGTCGAGACAGGAACACGAAGCCGATCCACGACTCTGGTGATCGAGTGAGATGGCAGAACATGACCGCCTACGCTTACCGGCATGGCATATATATATATATATATATATATATATATATATATATATATATATATATATATATATATATATATATATATATATATATATATGTATATATATATATAATATGCAGAAGTGTTTTCCCACATAAAAATTATCTCTTCATAACCCGTGTTATCTGATCCTATGTTGGCATCTAGATCACTATGTTGATACTGCTTTGCTATGATTACTTATAGTACTTTGAAGTTTCACGTAAATTCCCCCTGAATTGATTCATTCTGATCATTCTTTGATGTGTAACAGAGGAACAGTGATTATATAACAACAGTAAAACATTCAACGCTGGATTGATAATTTTACCACATAATAAATATGCGTTAAATCTTGTTTTCTTTCACAGAAAAACGGAAAGAGCTGTGAAGTGTATGACAGAGAAGAGAGAGCTAAGCTGCTCATATAAACTCAATTTGATATGACATACTAGTAAATGTTTCCTAAATATGAATGCTATTAACCAGAGCATCTTTCTTGCTGAGTGAAAATCTGATATAGGTGTTGTAAGTCATTGCATAACATTATTTCATCTTGACTGTTACTGTTACAATGCGGGTTTGTAGAAGGAAAGGGTACAGTAAATGCTGTGTATATGCTGCGAACAGTTATTGAACGTGCTATAGAAGTAAACAAGGATATACATCTTTGCTTTATTGACTATACAAAGGCTTTTGATAGCGTTAGACATGTCAGCATGGTGGATATGCTTGCAGATCTACAAATTGATGGGAAAGACATTAGACTTATAAAAAACATATATTGGAAACAACAAGCTGCAATAAGGATTGATAGTGAAGTGGGACAGTATCAGCCAATTAAGAGAGGTGTTAGGCAGGGATGTGTGATGTCTCCAGATCTTTTTTCCCTGTACAGTGAAAATATTTTCAGAAATGTAGAGGATATAAATGGAATCAGCATTGGAGGACGAAACATCAATAACATTAGATATGCAGATGATACAGTATTAATTGCAGACAATGCGCAGGACCTGCAACAATTAGTAGATGCGGTTGTTGTACACAGTGAGCAACTGGGGTTAGAATTAAATTGTTAAAAGACTCAGGTTATGGTCGTCAGTGGTAAATGGAAATATTCTTCAACAAGTGAATCGGTACAATTATCTTGGAACAGTTATAACATCTGATGGGAGATGCCTTGAAGAGATTAGAACAAGAATCGCCATGGCGAAAGTAGCCTTTAGCAAGATGAAAAACATTCTGACCAATAAAAAGATGTCAATTGAAACGAGAAAAAGAGTGTTGAGGGGATACATAGAGCCTGTTCTTTTGTATGGATGTGAAACTTGGACAATGAGCAGTCAAGCTGAAAAGCATCTGATGGCTGCAGAAATGTGGTTTCTGAGAAAAATGCAAAGAATACCATGGACAGACAGAAAAACCAATGACCAAGTACCACAGGAGACAAATGAACATCGTAGACTGATTAGAGAAATTAGACGTAGACAGTCAAAATTTTTTGGACATGTTATGAAAAGAAATGGGTTGGAGAACTTAGTGACAACTGGCAAGATCGAGGGGAACAGACCAAGAGGAAGACCGAGAGGAAAATACCTGGATGGCTTGGCCACATGGCATGGACGAGACAGGAACACTGAGCTGATCCACGACACTGGTGATCGAGTGAAATGGCGAGTCATGACCGCCCACGCTTTCCGGCATGGCACATGATTGATTGATTGTTACTATCCCAGGCTGTGGTTATATTTAATAATTATCTGGTTCACGACATCTTATAATGGGAATACAAGGAGTTCCAGAAACGTGTAGGGAAAACCAAGTCTGGCTGGCTAGCCCCGCTAGCCCAGTCTTTCCAGCAGGTATCATTTGTCCTCGACTTTTATGCCAATGTCACATAAAATATGAATCAGAAAATGTCCTGGGAAGTAAAAGGCGACTGACGTGACATTGACCATACTACCCATCCAGTGACGACTGACGTGATATTGACCACACAACCCATCCAGTGACGACTGACGTGATATTGACCACACTATCCATCCAGTGACGACTGACGTGATATTGACCACACTATCCATCCAGTGACGACTGACGTGATATTGACCACACTATCCATCCAGTGACGACTGACGTGATATTGACCACACTATCCATCCAGTGACGACTGACGTGATATTGACCACACTATCCATCCAGTGACGACTGAAGTGATATTGACCACACTATCCATCCAGTGACGACTGAGTTGATATTGACCGCACTATCCATCCAGTGACGACTGAAGTGATATTGACCACACTATCCATCCAGTGACGACTGAAGTGATATTGACCACACTATCCATCCAGTGACGACTGACGTGATATTGACCACACTATCCATCCAGTGACGACTGACGTGATATTGACCACACTATCCATCCAGTGACGACTGAAGTGATATTGACCACACTACCCATCCAGTGACGACTGACGTGATATTGACCACACTACCCATCCAGTGACGACTGACGTGATATTGACCACACTACCCATCCATTGACGACTGACGTGATATTGACCACACTATCCATCCAGTGACGACTGGCGTGATATTGACCACACTACCCATCCAGTGACAACTGAAGTGATATTGACCACACTATCCATCCAGTGACGACTGGCGTGATATTGACCACACTACCCATCCAGTGACGACTGACGTGATATTGACCACACTATCCATCCAGTGACGACTGGCGTGATATTGACCACACTAACCATCCAGTGACGACTGGCGTGATATTGACCACACTACCCATCCAGTGACGACTGACGTGATATTGACCACACTATCCATCCAGTGACGACTGGACGTTATATTGACCACACTATCCATCCAGTGACGACTGACGTGATATTGACCACACTACCCATAAAATGGCGACTGTCGTGATATTGACCACACTACCCATCCAGTGACGACTGGCGTGATATTGACCACACTATCCATCCAGTGACGACTGACGTGATATTGACCACACTACCCATCCAGTGACGACTGACGTGATATTGACCACACTATCCAT
The DNA here is from genome assembly GCA_014155875.1 of Cepaea nemoralis. Taxonomy (NCBI): domain Eukaryota; kingdom Metazoa; phylum Mollusca; class Gastropoda; order Stylommatophora; family Helicidae; genus Cepaea; species Cepaea nemoralis. Next base: position 118,763 of record JACEFZ010024679.1, on the reverse strand, counting down.
CCAGTGACGACTGACGTAATATTGACCACACTATCCATCCAGTGACGACTGACGTGATATTGACCACACTACCCATCCAGTGACGACTGACGTGATATTGACCACACTACCCATCCAGTGACGACTGACGTGATATTGACCACACTATCCATCCAGTGACGACTGACGTGATATTGACCACACTATCCATCCTGTGACGACTGAAGTGATATTGACCACACTACCCATCAAGTGACGACTGGCGCGATATTGACCACACTATCCATCCAGTGACGACTGACGTGATATTGACCACACTACCCATCCAGTGACGACTGACGTGATATTGACCACACTACCCATCCAGTGACGACTGACGTGATATTGACCACACTATCCATCCAGTGACGACTGACGTGATATTGACCACACTACCCATCCAGTGACGACTGACGTGATATTGACCACACTATCCATCCAGTGACGACTGACGTGATATTGACCACACTAACCATCCAGTGACGACTGGCGTGATATTGACCACACTACCCATCCAGTGACGACTGACGTGATATTGACCACACTATCCATCTAGTGACGACTGACGTGATATTGACCACACTATCCATCCAGTGACGACTGACGTGATATTGACCACACTACCCATCCAGTGACGACTGGCTTATAATCAGTATGGCGTCAGCACCATATTCCCAGTCCGCATAAAGGCGTCTAACGGTGACTTCCACGGAGTGACAACATTACACCTGTTATGACAAGTGTACAAGGATATACTTTTAAACTGAGGTTGATGTTCTTTTCTCCAACAACGACTGGTTGATTGATGCTCTCATGTCAGTGAAATATACATGAAGAGGTTAGTTAAGTAGTTTACATGTGTATCTTCGAACAGAGTAAAGGAATAGGTAGGAAGATTTCAGTTTCACCACCATTTATGATCGAACTTCTGGTTCCCTTTGTTTCTCAAGGTAATAATCACCAACATATTACAACAACAATTTAAACTTGTCCCATCGACTCAAGCAGCTTAGATACGTGCTGGGCAGTTTAAAAGACATGAGCGTTTCAGGATCAACATCTATATAGTCTCATTATTTACCGCCGTAGTGATCATGCAGTGGGCCCAACAGGTGAACATCATTCGGGGCCGAGTTGGGAATGTAAAGCAGTTGTAGAAGAATACGCATCCAGTTGTCTTCTGGTTGCTGTCTGAAACAACAGAACTTCACAGTACACTGGGGCATCCGCAGTCTCAACTTACTTCTGGACAAGGACTAATGGACCACGTTGAGAATCCTCAAACGCGGTAAACATGAACATTCTTGCTGATGGCGAAACCCTGCTTTCTAAAAATAAAAAATAAAATAAAATAAAAATGCTTCCATTGTATTGAACAACGAATGGCATGCCGAATGGGTAAATCTTGTGAACCACGGCCAGTTGTCCGAGCACTCATTGTGAGCACATTTTGTGGAAATTTAAACTGTCATGCATATGGCGTAAGCTAAGCTAAGAGAATACCATGCTACTTTTGCTACAGTGTCTATCGTTACTCGCCTGCCATCTCGAATCATTGCCCCATTCTTATCCTTAGCAGAGTTTTTCTATTGCATCCTAAACGAATCGACCATGTCTGGTTTCCTAATAATTGTCACCGTAAGCGGGTACTTTTTAAGGAAGTCTCCCCCCCCCCCACCCTTCCCCACCTCGCCTGTACAGTATAACAGAAACGCGTGATGTTTTTTTTTTTCTGTTTGTACATCCAAAATTACGGTTGTTATTTTTACCTACTTTGCGCATGCATATTCGAAAACCAACAGTCTGCTACCTAAACAATTCATACAAATGGAAGATGCTGCCACCGAATGACGCCTTTAAAAACTACCAACTGCTCTGTAAACTTCCCGGTATAAATATGTCACTTGCTTGCTGACTTTCCCTCATAGACTTCACTTCTTGGGAGACTATTTGAGAGAAACATTGATCATGTGTGAGCATTTGTATGCAATATTCTTGCTAATAAAGACATTTTAAGAATAAACAACTGTATATAGAGAATGTGTTTGAGATTTACAATCTACTGGTTCATTTTATTTAAGGGATATAACCATAACACTCGTGTTTTTGCGAGTATAAAACATCGGGAGATTTGTGTTTGCAAACAATGGAGGAAAACGACAAAATGTGGTGGGATGTACCTATCCTCCTATGTAACTTTTCTCTACCCTTCTTGAGAGTAAGATGATATCATAGTCATATGGAAAAAAAAAGTAATTCAATAACTAGCTCTGCTTAGGACATTCTACTTGAACCCACCGTGGCCTTGAATCAAATTCATTAAATAGTGGTTTCGTTGTCCCTCTCAGCCCCTATTGTTACCTTAACTCCTAATGTCAGACTGTATTGTTATTTCGATTCCTTAATATTCAAATAATGACCACTTTAAGTGGCAATTGCTTGTGACAGACAGAACCCTGAAGTAACAACTGTCTGAAAAGGCTAGGGGTAAACAATTTAAAATATGCTCTATTATGTACAGAATGTTCACCCCTTTATTCGTTATGTGAACACATCTGTGTCCTTGAAATGGATGCAGTAAGTTCTAGGGTAGATAGTGAATAATTCCATGGTACACACAAACCCTCATTGTCACCTTGGGGTACAGCATTGACAAGAGCCGCGCTAACATATTGCTTGCTTGTTTGATTGTGTTCGTTGGCTTGAGCTCCAACGCGAAGTCCTGTATGTCGGATGAAGGCATCCTTTTGTCCAACATCAGTGTGATGTCATACAGGACCTGAGGTTTGCGTGAGTATCCGTTGTCCCATGTATGGCTTATTGGTGTGCAGACTGGTGGTTCCTCGCCGTACAGGCAGACACTCTCCGACTTCGGAGGAATCGGCGATCCTACTGACTTTAGCCAGGACCCCGAAGGGACCTGTTGCCCAGGACGCTCGACGAGGACGCGTCAATAGGTCTTGGCCAGTATATAACTCGGTCCTGGTGCCTTGGAAACACCTCTGCGTCCCGCTAACATATTGATTACGCTGAGAAATGACATTGATGGAGCTGCGGTAAAGCTGTAACAATACAAGTAGTCAATTAACGAACACCAGAAGTGGCATTGGTCGGCTTTGCAACAACACAATCACACAGAGGCGATCGTCAGCACCAAATATACGCAAGTTACTTACTAACTTAGCTGACGTGTACCTGTCATTAGCATCGGTCAAGGGATGAAACTCTCATCGCTTGTATACATCAGACTGAGAGCCACGCTGCCTTGGGTCAGCTGACTGGGACAACAACAACAGAGACCAGGAAGGGGGAGAGTGGTGTGGGGAAACGGAAGGGTGGAGCGGCGGAGGTAGATCTTACTAGAAACGAAACTCAGTGGTTTAGGCAAACAGAAAGAGAGAAAAAAAAAAGACGGGGCAGGGACTACGTGGATATTGGAGTGGAAACCAAAATTATTTACATGAATGAAATAAGTAAAACTGCAGTTAAGCCGTAGACAAGTAAACTGAATTTAAACAACAGGGAAACATTAAAACACACGAACTGCATGGCAGATTTTTCACATAAAAAATGTTGAGAGGGTGGAGATGAGCGCATGGAGATGAGCGCATGTATGAATTTAACAGCCCCCCCCCCCCCTCCACAACAAGCAAACAAAACTACGAAAGCGCAGACACATGCAGACAATGAAAAGCGCAGACACATGCAGACAATGAAAAGCGCAGACACATGCAGACAATGAAAAGCGCAGACACATGCAGACAATGAAAAGCGCAGACACATGCAGACAATGAAAAGTGCAGACACATGCAGACAATGAAAAGCGCACTGCTGTGACCACAACAAGGCAGAATGCAGTAGAGGTATATGAAAGAAAAATATTAATTAGAATAAAACAACAGATAGGGTACTTGACACCGTGGTCACAACTATGAAAAAGGGCGAATGCTGACGGAATGTTATCTCAACATATATTAGTGCTTAGTACATTCATCTATTTAGGGGGGAGTAGCTCAGTTCTCTCTGCCTCAAACAGTTAGTGCTTTAAGCAACTCTATTCCAGTTATTAAGTCAACTAGCAAATGAGAGAAGAAGAATTAAGTCAACTCCCCCAGTCCTGTGTGTCCCAGACAGTTTCTGGTTCAACTAATATTGATCCGAAGATTCATTACTTTGAAGTGACAACTTCGTGCTGCGAGGTGAGATATTGCTGCTTCACAGCTGGATGGAGGGAAAAGTTTATAGCAGCTTAAATCAAATACAACATTCAGCTCGAGAATGGAAGCAGAGGCGGTCACTGAGGCTCTGAGATGGCTGGTTTCTGTGGCATGAATGATTAAAAAAAAAAAACAACACACACACGCGCGCGCGCGCAATCACATCCCCTCTCCCACAAACACACTGTGCCAAAGCCTTTGCAAAACCGGATCGTCTTTCACATATGCTAGTATTGGGTGTAAATGTGATTAGTATTTGTTTACATTATATTTAGTATTATTTACGTTTGGCTGAGAGATTTTGGTCGAGCACAGGACAACCTGGCAACTGGCCACGGTAGTGTCCACTTGCTAAGCCCAGTTCCACTTCCTGTCTCAATTCTCCGCGAGCGATCTCAGTCAACGGTCGGGGCAAATTTTGTAGTCTGAATAGTTGACATTCTAAATGTATATTACTGAAATCAGTACTTGTGGTTTAATTTATACCACACTTTTATTAAATTGAATAAGTGCCCTGAGTGTGATAGTGAGGACAGACTGTTTCTGGAACTAGAGTGTTGGTAAATACCATGAGAATCTGAACATAACATCATCAGCATCAACTACGTGTTGCAAATCAGCAACATCGACCATGTGTTGCAAACCAGCAGCATAAGCTAACCTCAAGATTATCGGTGTCCATAGTTCTTAGCCACTTGCTAGTGGTAACACATCAACAAGAAGTGAATCTGACTTTCTGACTGCATGTGACTATAGTGAACGGAAGAGGGACGACGGAGAACATGCCAGCTTCACCGTGGGAAACACTGATTGCAGCAGAGTAATCAACCACCATTCTGGAGCTACACACACCACCTTGCTATAGTAAAACCTATCTCTAGTGATTATAGACACGTTAATATTAACAGGCGTGTGAAACATACAGAACTCTTGAACCCAAATTAGTATGTAGATTTTATTTCTCGTACATTGGTAATTATATTTTTATCATGCGTGAGTCTTTCATTATCCTTCTTAAATATTAAACCAGTGATAAGCGGTATTGTCGCTTATTGCTAAATAAGTAATTGAAGTTATTGTTTCCATACTCCAACATTTAATTAGTATCCAAGTGTGAGAGTAGAACGAACGTCGAATCTTTATCTTTATCGACTTCTTTGTGCTGCATAGCTCAAAATCAAGTTTGGGGGATCCCTTCTGTATCACAGGATCATCGTGTCGCTCGATAACCAAATCTGCTGTCACCTGTTGTGTATAGCGGCAACTTTACCTGCAGTTCCCGTACCATTGCAAGAATAGTAGACTTCTTCTGGGACCAGTATTCATACTCCCTAGTCACTACGAGCCATTTGTCTTCTAGTTCTTCAGTAAGGAGGACTTTCCTTTCGGTCAGTCTCATTGTCTTCTACTGTACCTGTGAGAATTTTCTCTACTGTAGCTGATCTCGCACAACACACACACGCACGCACGCACGCACGCACACACACACACACACACACACACACACACACACACACACACACACACACACACACACACTTGCAATTAGTGAAGTGGCTCCACTGTCAAGATCACTGTGTACGTCACCAAGGGACAATTGGTGTAGTGTTGACTATCAACAGAGCTAGGGGTGCGACGTTCGCTTCTAACTTGAGTAGACCTAGTACGAACCAGTTTATGAACAGTATTACACAATAACAAAAGGACTGTTCAATTTCACCTGGAATAGAGGATCAAATGTATAGTTGTACCTGACAAGACCGACAAACTAGACGCACTCATGCCCACTTTGCGCACGGTAAAACTCCCCCGGCAGCTGATCGCCGAAAATGGCACTATTAGAAAATGTACCCAGCAACAATATATATATATATATATATATATAATATATATATATATATATATATATATATATATATATATATATATATATATATATATATATATAGAATATGTTCTTCTGGTATACACATATTCTGATCAACGCCGGTACTACGTGAAAAGTGCCTAGATTATCATTGTGCGAACTATAGAAGTAGGCCCTTTTGAAATTATATGACTTCACAGATATATCCTTTATTTAAAAAAAATATCATCAAACAGACTGCGCATTTGCTGTTGTAACCCACTGTGACACATTTACTCATTTAAAGCCATCCTTACCTTTTGTCTACGCCCTGGGCATCGCCCAAACCCTATGCTAATTCCGTTCTCAGTTAGTCTCTCCCGACATGGTTACTCTGTTCAGCAGTGCTCTCCACTTGGTTCCAGAGAGCCTTCACTAAATCCTTGTAATAGTAAAATAGTTCAAAGCCCAGATGAGAATGAGGAGGACGATGAGCAGCAGCAGCTAATATAACCGTCTGTTCATTGACCCGCACACCACATAGAAAGTAGCAGGAAAATATAATCAAGTTGACTGATCAAAAATAGTAATGGGAAAGTTCTTGGCAACGTTAAAAATCAAAGAACAGATTGGCTGAACACTTTGAGCAACTTCTGAATAGATCAGTGCCAAAAGACCCTTCAGATGTCTAACCCGCAGAATTGGAGCAGAATATAACTGTGAGAAACCTATTAAGAAGATATTGATAAAGCTATCTTGTTTCTAAAGGATTGGAAGTTGCGGGTACACCGGAACATAATTGCTCACTATATAATGGATTGCTTACTATAGACTGGATTACTTACTATAGACTGGATTACTTACTATAGACTGGATTACTTACTATAGACTGGATTACTTACTATAGACTGGAGTACTTACTATAGACTGGAGTATTTACTATTGACTGGATTACTTACTATAGACTGGATTACTTACTATAGACTGGATTACTTACTATAGACTGGATTAATTACTATAGACTGGATTACCTACTATAGACTGGATTAGTAACTATACACTGGATTACTTACTATAGACTGGATTACTTACTATAGACTGGATTACTTACTATAGACTGGATTAGTAACTATAGACTGGATTACTTACTTTAGACTGGATTAGTTACTTTAGACTGGGTTAGTAACTATAGACTGGATTACTTACTATAGACTGGATTACTTGCTATAGACTGGATTACCTACTATAGACTGGATTACTTACTATAGACTGGATTACTTACTATAGACTGGAGTACTTACTATAGACTGGATTATTTACTATAGACTGGATTAGGAACTATAGACTGGATTACTTACTATAGACTGGATTAGTAACTATAGACTGGATTACTAACTATAGACTGAATTTCTTACTATGGGCTGGATTACTTACTATAGACTGGATTACTTATTATAGACTGGAGTATTTACTATAGACTGGAGTACCTACTATAGACTGGAGTACTTACTATAGACTGGATTACTTACTATAGACTGGATTACTTAGTATAGACTGGATTACTTACTTTAGACTGGATTACTTACTATAGACTGGATTAGTAACTATAGACTGGATTACTTACTATAGACTGGATTACTTACTATAGACTGGATTTCTTGCTATGGGCTGGATTACTTACTATAGACTGGATTACTTACGATAACCTGGATTATGTAGACAACAATTGGTACTTCCAAGAAATGGAATTAAATAGACTCTGACAAATCAGGTTGATGATTTAGACCAGTGGTTCTTAACCGGTGGGGAATTTCCCCCCCCCCCCCCCCCCCAGGGAAATTTTTTTAGGGTTTCCAGGGGGGGGGGGGAATTAAGATTATTTCAAGATCGCGTTAATACAAGAACCGATTACTTGATATTGTTTTTCCCTTCAAACTGTACGGTTCTGTACGCCTCTACCCTTCTAAAATTCAATTTATAAAGTAAGTAGACCCACAAATCATGTTTTATGTGTACGTCTAGACTTGTTTTAGTATGTGCTATTACATTTAGCTTCCATTATTACGTATACTGTGTAGGGGCGGGGGCGGAATTTTTAGGTAGGAAATACGAAAGGGGGGAATGACGTTCTGAAAATATAGTGAAGGGGGGCACGGGCCAAATTATTAGATAGGAAATACGAAAAAGGGGTGGGGGGATGGCGTTCTGAAAATATGGAGAAGGGGGGGGGTGGGCACGGGCCAAAAAAGGTTGAGAACTACTAATCTCTACCATCTCTTACGAAATTGCTTTCCTGTCCCATACACTAAATCAAGTGCAAGGTAAACTAAGCATACTTGATGCGACGTCACAATATTTGTTTCTAAACATGTGTAAGATAAAGACACAGATAATCAGAATTAATCAAACAAAAAGATAACCCAGTGCCGAAGGATAATAAATCGCCAAATGTGACCGCCCATTTGGATAAAAGAATGTTATATCGCCATAAATGAGTCATCGTATTTGATTTGTTTCGTGGAATATTCAGCAATTTCAATGTTTAGTGATAGATAGTTCCATTATAGTACTTGTTAATTTGATTGTGTGCCATATTTCGTTTAAACCTACTTTTTGCTTGGCACTGAATCAGTTAAATATTTATTGGTAAATGGATAAGAGATATGGAGAACGGCTGAAACAGTTACAAATAAACTACAAACATTGATTAACCACTGCCTGCACGCAGTAGGACTAAATGTGACGCCAGAATCATTCATGTGGAAAACAGACAGAGAACTAATCGATTTCAGGAAATCAACAGGTGGCAGAAAGATGCTGGCGCTAATAGAACATTAGCTGAGAACACACGAAAACACTATAAACAGAACATCCTGTCAATGGAACGTGCAAGGCACACGAAACATAAGGATACCTAAAACACACAGACTCGTCGCCTGTCATAATGAGGTAAAGGTCAGTCACCTATTTCTCTTGCTGCCAGGCCTACAACATGTGCTGACGCTATCACATCATAGACCCCTGGCGGGAAACTGTTTTGGGACACGTTTTGTGAAAACACGGACCTGAGAACTAGACGTGGGAATGTAAACACACAGACCTGAGAACTAGACATGGGAATATAAACACACAGACCTGAGAACTAGACATGGGAATGTGAACACACAGACCTGAGAACTAGACATGGGAATATAAACACACGGACGTGAGAACTAGACATGGGAATGTAAACACACGGACCTGAGAACTAGACATGGGAATGTGCACACACGGACCTGAGAACTAGACATGGGAATGTATAAACACGGGCCTGAGAACTAGACGTGGGAATGTAAACACACGGACCTGAGAACTAGACATGGGAATGTAAACACACGGACCTGAGAACTAGACATGGGAATGTAAACACACGGATGTATTTTCTCAATGTGTGTCCTATCTACTGACACCATTCTCATATTTTCTCAATGTGTGTCCTATCTACTGACACCATTCTCATATTTTCTCAATGTGTGTCCTATCTACTGACACTATTCTTATATTTTCTCAATGTGTGTCCTATCTACTGACACCATTCTCATATTTTCTCAATGTGTGTCCTATCTACTGACACTATTCTCATATTTTCTCAATGTGTGTCCTATCTACTGACACTATTATACTCAAGGCCTACCTATGACACTATTCTCATATTTTCTCAATGTGTGTCCTATCTACTTACACCATTCTTATATTTTCTCAATCTGTGTCCTATCTACTGACACTATTCTCATATTTTCTCAATGTGTGTCCTACCTATGACACTATTCTCATATTTTCTCAATGTGTGTCCTATCTACTGACACCATTCTTATATTTTCTAAATGGTGCCCCTTTTAAGACACCATTCTCATGTTTTCTAAATGTGTGTCCTATCTACTAAACCCCATTCTCATATTTTCTAAATGTTTTCCTATTCTGCCTATTCTCAATTTTTTCTAAATGTGTGTCCTATCTCTGCCCATTCTCTATTTTCTCAATGTGTTTCCTATCTATGACCCCATTCTTTATTTTTAAATGTGTGTCCTATTCTGACACCATTTTATATTTTCCAATGTTTTCCTTCTACTGACATTTCTTATATTGTCTAAATGTTTCCTATTACTGACACATTCCATATTTTCTCAATTGTGTCCTATTACTGACACATTTCAAAATCTCAATTTGTCCTATCTACTGACACTATTTTTATTTGTCTAAATTTGTCCTATCTATGACCCATTCTCATGTTTCTCAATTTTCCTATCTACTGACACTATCTTATTTGTCTAAATGTGTGCCCTATCTACTGACCCCATTCTCATATTTCTCAATGTGTGTCCTATCTACTGAAAACCATTCTCATGTTTTCAATGTTGTCCTATCTCGGCACTATTCTATATTGTCTAAATGTGCGTCCTATCTACTGACACTATTCTTATATTGTCTCAATGTGTGCCTATCTACTACGTTTTCTAAATTTTTTCTCAATGTGTGTCTATCTACTACACCATTCTCAGTTTTCTCAATGTGTTCCTATCTCTCCCAAATTTCTATTTTCTCAATGTGTGTCCTATCTACTGACCATTCCATTTTTCTCAATGTGTGCCCATTACTGACACTATTTTAATTGTTTTAAAATGTGTTCCTATCTACTGCCCATTCTCATATTTTCAATGTGTGTCCTATCTACTGACACTATTCTTATTTTCTCAATGTGTGTCCTTCTACTGACACCATTCTCTATTGTCTAAATTGTGTCCTATCTACTGACATTTTCTCATGCTTTCTCAATGTGTGTCCTATTCTGACACTTTTTTTATATTGTCTAAATATGTGTCCTATCTACTGACCCCATTCTCATATTGTCTCAATGTGTGCCCTATCTATGACCATTCTCAATTTTCCAATGTGTGTCCTATTACTCCCTTTCTAAATCTCAATGTGTGTCCTATCTACTGACCTATTTTTATATTGTCTAAAGGTGCCCCTATCTTGACACCATTCTCATATTGTCTCAATGTGTGCATCTACTGACACCATTCTCATATTGTCTCAATGTGTGTCCTATCTATTGACACAGTTCTTATACTGTCTCAATGTGTGTCCATCTTCTGACACTATTTCATATTTTCTCAATGTGTGTCCTATCTACTGACACTATTCTATATTTTCTCAATGTGTGTTCCTATCTATTGACACTATTCTCATATTTTCTCAATGTGTGTCCTACCTATGACACTATTCTCATATTTTCTCAATGTGTGTCCTATCTACTTACACCATTCTTATATTTTTTTTAATGTGTGTCCTATCTACTGACACTATTCTCATATTTTCTCAATGTGTGTCCTATCTACTTACACCATTCTCATGTTTTCTCAATGTGTGTCTATCTACTGACACTATTCTTCATATTTTTCTCAATGTGTGGTCCTATCTACTTACACTATTCTTATAGTTTTCTCAATGTGTGTCCTATCTACTGACACTATTCTTATATTTTCTCAATGTGGTGTCCTATCTACTGAACACTATTCTATATTTTCTCAATGTGTGTTCTATCTACTGACACTATTCTCATAGTTTTCTCAATGTGTGTTCCTATCTACTAACACCATTCTTCATGTTGTCTCAATGTGTGTCCTATCTAACTGACACCTATTCTCATAGTTTTCTCAATGTGTGTTCTATCTACTGACACCATTCTTATATTTTCTCAATGTGTGTCCTTTCAACTGATACTATTCTCATATGTTTCTCAATGTGTGTCCTATCACACTATTACATTTGCTTACCGCAGGCTGATAAGTGGTTGATCACTTATCTTGATTTGAGCTGACCTCAGTTTATGTTCTGGACATACTATAAATTAAATGTAAATACAGGAAAATCCCACATAACAAGGCAACACCACATAGATTTTCATATAAGCAAACTTCTCGTTAAATATGATATAGTCGATGATTTAATACATCTTTTAGCAAGTAGTGTGTAATTAAGATATTGTAGTATATACTTACAAGAATATTTCAAACTCAGGTCTTAGTCAGATATGACTGAGCTAACACATGACAATAGACGGTACTACCTGCTTTTTGTAAGTGCCGAATGTGGGCGGAGCTTATCAAACCAGACACCCCACATCGTGTCAACGGTTTCGGGCGGACGAGCGCAATTTCGAGGGTACAGGCCTTACCCTAGTGTGAGGAAATACAGCATAATACTAAATGTCATGGCAGGACAGACCAGGCCCTAAGCCTTGGTCCGTAACTGGTCTAGGATGGAAGTTCCGCAGACAGAGCATTGCTGTGCTGATCCGGCAACTTTTGCAGCTTGTCTTGTTCCAGACGTATTGGTGTTACCTTTCCTCTAGATTAAACTAGGCAGGAAGGCAGAGAGAGAGAGAGAGAGAGAGAGAGAGAGACAGAGAGAGACAGAGAGAGAGAGAGAGAGGGAGAGAAACAGAGAGAGAGACAGAGAGAGACAGAGAGAGAGACAGAGAGAGACAGAGAGAGAGACAGAGAGAGACAGAGAGAGACAGAGAGAGACAGAGAGAGACAGAGAGAGACAGAGAGAGACAGAGAGAGACAGAGAGAGAGACAGAGAGAAAGACAGAGAGAGAGAGACAGAGAGAGAGACAGAGAGAGAGACAGAGAGAGACAGAGAGAGACACAGAGAGAGACAGAGAGAGAGACAGACACAGAGAGAGACAGACAGAGAGAGAGACAGAGAGAGACAGAGAGAGAGACAGACAGAGAGAGAGACACACACAGAGAGAGAGAGAGAGAGAGAGAGAGAGAGAGAGGATCTTACTGTATATGCAACACATGGTCTCTAAAATCAACCCAGGCTTTGTGCTATTGAGAGCTATAATTCCATCTATCAAGACGGCATGATGCCAGACAATAATATTAGGTGGACGTTTCCAGCTTTCGTTTCAATATAGCTTTGATTTCAGCTAGTACGCTGTAAGTTACCAAATGGAATTTCACACAAAACATTAATACGTTTTCTTCAAATTTGCGACAACCTTAGCTGCCATTTCTACACTTTAACTTTGAGCATTCAAATAGCTCTACACAGAAGCATGACAGGTCATAATGAACATATTGCTTCATTTCTTTATAACTTACACTTCTCAATTTCCTGTTATTTCTAAAATAACAAAACAATCATGCCACATACACAGTGTTATTTCCTAGAAAATGTTGCAGTCGACAGAAGCATTTTTATTTCTTCATCAACTATCTCTCTCTCTCTCTCTCTCTCTCTCTCTCTCTCTCTCTCTCTCTCTATATATATATATATATATATATATATATATATATATATATATATATATATATATATATATATATAATAGAGAGAGAGAGAGAGAGAGAGAGAGAGAGAGAGAGAGAGAGAGAGAGAGAGAGAGAGAGAGAGAGAGAGAGGAGAGAGAGAGAGAGAGAGAATGAACATGTGCTTCAAGAAACAAATGAAGATCGTAAACTGATTAGAGACATTAGATGTATACAGTCAAATCTTTTTGGGCATGTTATGAGAAGAAATGAATTAGAGAACTTAGTGATAACTGGCAAGGTCAAAAGGAAGAGACCAAGGGAAAGACCAAGAATTAAATACCTGGATGGCTTGGCCACATGGCATGGTCGAGACAGGAACACGGAGCTGATCCACGACTCTGGTAATCGAGCGAGATGGCAGAACATGACCGCCCACGCTTATCGGCATGGCATATATATATATATATATATATATATATATATATATATATATATATATATATATATATATATATATATATATATATATATATATATATATATATATATAATTCATTCAGTAGCATGTCCTTTGCAGAACCTCGCTCCCATAACAACCTTCTGGAAAACCTCTCGATCATAAGCAAGATGTCCCGCGTCCGATACACCCATCTGGAGATCATCCGCCACATCCTGCACCCATCTTCTCTTTGGCCTTCCTCTTCCTCTCTTCCCAGGCATATACCCCTCCATTATTGTCCTCTCCAAACTTTCGTGGCGTTTCAAGTGACCAAAATATTTCAATTTTCTTTGTTTTATCGTCCTTAATAGCCAACCTTCTTCAATATTCAGCGCTTGAAGTATGGTTGCATTTGTGCTTTTCTTTACCCAAGATATTCTTAGAACTCGACTATAATATTTATATTCAAATGCATTTAAGCGCTGTTCAGCTTGTTTAGTAAGTGTCCAGGTCTCACAGGCGTATGTTGCAATGGGAAAGATGCATGCTCTTAAAAAAATCTAATTTTTGTAGTTCTGTCTGTCCCGCTCCATATAATATTCAGGTTATTTTAGTCTTTGAAGAGCAATTGATAGTCATCGTTTAATTTTTTTCATTGTGTCACCGTTGTTGGTAACCAGTGACCCAAGATATTCAAAATGTTCCACCACCTCCAATTTTGTCCTCAATAACATATATTTCTTTCTCCATAGTAGTTTTATCTATATGTATTATCTTTGTTTTTGCAATGTTAAGATATAAGTTATGATTTTCACTATTCAATTGGGGTGAGGCTATTAGGTTTTCTATACCATTCTGTATATATTATATATATATATATATATATATATATATATATATATATATATATATATATAGAGAGAGAGAGAGAGAGACGAATATATTTATAAAGGGAGGCAATGCAAATTATAATGAAAATGTATAATTAATAGATAGTTAAGGAATCATTTACAGTGGTAAACCTAACTTTTATTTTTTTTAAAGATATATTTACAGTTCTTAAATTCTGATTTGTAAGAAGTCATGAATCATTGATATATGATATTTCTAAACAATAATCATGTATAAAAAGTCAAAATGAAGTGTGGGTATAATGTATCAATGATAACTGCTAAAAAGACGTAGATGTAAACAATTATTCCATATGTTTTCAAATAAATAATCTTTTCGTTTTATATACGCTTTCTTAATATTTGTTTCCCCGCTGTTATCAGGTTTATGTCGCGGAAATATAAAGTTAATGTTCATCAACATCAACATCATTAGAAGATTTCCCCCATCACGGCCCGCAGGAAAGACTCTCGGTCCATTGCCAATTCCTCTGGTTCATGTTTTATAATGTCCAGTGTTTCTATGTATTGTGCCCTCCTTAATGTTAGTCGACGCCTGTCTCTTTTTCCAGGAATCACGCCTTTCATCTTAGTTCTTTCTAAACTACTAAGTTTTTCAGTTATCCAAAGGGATGCAATCTATGAGCCAGTTTTCTGCCAGTTCAGATCTTGTAGAATGTTGATATTTTTCGTTAGCCCACACTATTCTAAGAATTAAAAAAAAATATATTAAAGTTCACATGCTCAGATATTTGTTCATCTGTTCTTCTTCATAGCCTGTCTTATAACCCATCATTGAGCACAGAGCCTCGGCCAACAACGTCGAGCTTTACTGTCTATTTCAGCTCCCTCCCCCATCTTACTCATCTCTGTCTCACGAAGCAACTGATTCTCAACTACTGGGTCATGTTTATGAAATGTACAAATAACAGACTGAAATACCACTTGTTCAATAAACCTCAGATAGGAGATACTGATGAATATAACCACGACATTGGTAAAATGACGGCTAAACATTTGCTACACAAGGTGTTCAATATATGCACAACAAAAAAACGCATTCTTCCACCCGTTAAATTTGAGGACAAACTCTCTGGCGTTTCAACAACTTCAAGTTGATTGTAGCTTTCTTTAAATATTTTCAGGCTGACGACTTAAGATGTATAGTGTGGGTTCTACATGCACATTAACCCTCTGTGTTTGTTTATCACTGTAACTGACAAGAATGTCAATATATAACTTTATATATAACTTTTCTCGAGACGATTATTTTTCTAATCGTTACAAGGCATTTTACGCCAGGTGTTAAGACTGTTCCCAGATAGTTATGCCGATGTACTTGTTCATCGATGTTCCAATTAAGTGGGTGTTATATTTTTGATATTTGTTTTTCATGGAGATGGCCGTAATGCCTACAATTTAATTCTAGTCACATTTACCGCTGTGTACAATAACAGCATGCACTAATTGCTGCAGAACCTGCTCGTTATCTGAGATCAGTACTGTGTCATATGCATATCATATCTATTGTTATTGTTATCTGAGATCAGTAGTACTGTGTCATATGCATATCATATCTATTGTTATTGTTATCTCCTACAGTGACGATCCCTCTTATGTCAAATTTCTCATATTTTCAAAAAGGCCTGGGGACATTGCACATTCCCGATATACACAAATGCCATTTTTGTTCAGAATAGTATCACAGTTGTTTTTGTAGTTTAGCCGTGTCGACTAATGTTCAGTACTGTTGCAAACTTCTCTTGTCTCCTCTATCACGATAATATAATGCTCTTACTCTTAGCGGGAAACAGCACGGTACGTTTCCGTTTGTCTTTATTCCCTGTGATCTTCAGTAAGCACTGTTTTAGTCCGTAAAGATTTAACTCTTATTTCGCCTGTAGTAGTCTTTCATGCTCCCCTAAACGTATAAATAAGTCTTGCTCATTGATACTCATTGTGTATAATTATACGATTATATACCATACTTCAAAATGTATTGTGTCTTTGATATTCATGAATTTGTTGAAGCTCGGCTAATATTCCGTTTCGCTTGGGGGAGGGAAATGTGAAAAGTAGAACGCAGGACTGTCGAATCGTGGGATATTTAACATATGGGCACACATGCCAGATATGTAAACATCTTCCAGGAAGAAAAGTGGAATCCTAAGTGATGCCTCGTATAACAATTTGGCTACTGCAGTAGGATAGCCTTGACTTCCACCGTACATAAACGTAGGATACTTCTCTTCTCTATAGAGCGAACGTGGAATATACCATTTGCTCTTAACAAGGCGCACTGGAGTCAGTTTTCTCGATACTTTTCCTAAAATAAACAAAGGCATTTCTTTCTGCTTCTTGCGTAGTTCTGTAACCATCAGTGGGATATTCACATCACAATCATCGTCCGTTTTTATGACAAAGTTGGCATTAGAACAATACATACTAACCCATTTTAGAATGGACATTGTTTTAATACTTAGGTTTCTGTACGTGTCCATGTAGGTGGCTTGTACAATGTCTCCATACACAGACGATTCGTTGTCTACACTTTCTTGCAGACTTTGAGAGTTGCCACCACTGGGCAATCCAAGGAAAAACAGCAGGACTGCTTTGTTGACCTCATTCCAAATACCGGCGTACCCACCCTTGATCGCGTAACGAAACTTGTGTCGAAGTTGCACGTTCTTCACGGCTGAAACCACACACAGAACAATCTCCACAGCCTTGTTAGTGCACGCCTGCAGGGGGTTGATTCGATAGGCGTAATGATGGGGGTTCACTATCTTATGTCGCCGAACACTCATGAGCTTTCGTGCTACAGCTTCTTCTTTAGTTCCCGGTTGTAATAGTCCCGAGCGCAGAAAGGAGGGCAGAGTTTGATTGGAAAAGAAGCCAACGGCTCCATGCATCTCATCTAGAGATCTGTAAGTTGTTCGTATATCAGCCAGTGGTTTGGTTGCTGATGTTGTAGTAAGTTCTCGTATATGTGTGGTAGATGGTGTTTGGGGGTTTGTGCGCAAGTGATGAACTAATCCTTGTTTATAGGAACTGTCAGCTGGGAGAGATGCAGTCGACCTCTGCTTATACTTAGTGATGAAAAGACGTGACATGATCACCATATTGCTCAGGATGGTTGTGGTCACAGCCAGCAGGATCAGAACCAACGAGGACCACCACAACTTTCTGCTAATACTGGAAATACACGCCATAAGTCTCTATAGTATTCATTAACCAACTGGAACTGGTATTCCTCTCACGATTGCAACTTTGCAAAACAACACACATACCCATATCTGTGTCTCCAGAAAGTGTAAACACACACTGTTTCCGTTGAGGTGGTTCCCAGAACTGCAGAAATTCTGGAGACAATGAAGTTACTATTTGTAATTGTCTTGATAACATTTGACTTCTTATGTTGATAAAGAACACCAAAATTTGTGGATTTCGGTTTACAGGGTATTCCTTTGTTTCCTGTTCTCAAACTGCGTCATTGATACGTGTGCAGGGTTGTTATTTGTTAATAGAACCAGTGTGAGAAATAAATTAACAGATATTGATCGGCATTCAGAAAAGTAAAGAAAAGAAGTAGACATCAATGGACAAGGAGTGACTAGTTGCCCGTGCGCTGAAGTACATTGGTTCGTGTCGTCTTTGGAGGCCATCCATCATCCATCACAAGCCATGCCGATAAGCGTGGGCGGTCATTCGCCATTTCACTTGATCACCAGAGTCGTGGATCAGCTCAGTGTTCCTGTCTCGACCATGCCACGTGGTCAAGCCATCCAGGTATTTACTTCTATGCCTTCCCTTATTGTCTTCCACTCGATCTTACCAGTTGTCACCAAGTTCTCCAATTTATTTCTTCTCATAACATGCCCAAAATTGTTGACTATCAACGTCTAATATCTCTAATCAGTTGACGAGTTTCATTTGTTTCTTGTAGGACTTGGTCACTGGTTTTTCTGTCTGTATTCTTTGCATTTTCCTTTTGGAGGCAACAGGTTCAAATCCCGGTGTGGTATCTACAGGTTTCAATTGTTATGTTGTCGTATGTGTCCCGTAATGTCTACATCTTTCCTCTACTTATGTGAGCGCCAATCAATACCCTGGAATTGTATTTCTCGTGTTATTTCCAAAGGCCCCCCCCCCCCACCCCCATGAGTTTTCAAACAATTCACAACAGACAATATACACACTGATAGGCGCAGAAAACACCGAGATTAGGACCTTCGTCACTTTCTTAATTATTCTTCTATTTCTTCTTCTTCTGTCATCTTCTTTTTTTTCCTTCTTCCCTTTATCCCACAGCCGGTTCCATGGCGAAGGGGTTGCGGACACAGTTCGTAATCTCTCAAATCCGCGTTCAAAACACAGCTGCGGGCGATTTGACAGCAGACCGCCTTGTGTCGTGTTTTACGAAATGGTATGGGTGCTGGTCTTTCAGAAAGCAATGGCAAACTACTGAAAGTAAACTTGCCAAGAGATCACAGCAGCAAAAATGCTGGTGTTGACTGCAGCGTCATGTAAAGGATATGCAACTAATGTAACTTTATCCCACAGTTAAGCATAAGCCTTGAACCAACTCGAAACAGGCCGTCCTTTCCTTTACTATCTTTTAGCTCCCTCCATGTTAAGTCGTCTGTGGCTTGGGGGATGGTGAATCGCGCAGTTCCATACTTCCCCGACCAGCCCAGTCGGGGGTTCGAAATCAGCCCTTGGCGATTTGAAAGCAGCCCGCTTTGCTTTGATTTCCATGGTATAAAGTGTCGGCCATTCAGAAAGCAATAACAAATTACTGACCTAAAATTACCTAGTAGATCACAACCAGCCAATATATGCTAGGGTTGACTGCAACGTTCTGTTAAAGAACATACAACTCACTAACTGTGAGGTTATAGAGAAGGGATTTTATAGTTATAGTACTATCAGGTGACCCACCCGGCGCCAGCCTGGTCTTGACCTCTCAACTCTATAGTGGGTGTTTCGTCTCACCACCAGCTCCTACGATGGTGATTCTGTTCTTGACCTCTCAACTCTCCAGTGGTGTTTAGTCTCTCCACCAGCTGTACGCTGCTAGTTCTGTTATTGACCTCTGAACTCTCTAGTGGGTGTTTAATCTCTCCACCAGCTCCACGCTACTAGTTCTGTTCTTGACCTCTGAACTCTCTAGTGGGTGTTTAGTCTCTCCACGAGCCTCACTCTGTTGATTCTGTTCTTGTCCTCCCAACTCCCTAGTGGGTGTTTTAGTTGTCTCTATGAGCTCCACTCTGCTGGTTCTGTTCATGATCTCTCAACTCTCTATTAGGTGTCTGGTTAACTCCGTGAGCTCCACTCTAGTGGTTGTGTTCTACCGTGTTAATCCTTCTCTTATGCATAGGTTGATAAGAATAAGGGGAACTGCAGTAAAGCTTAAAAAGGCTATGAATGAATCCCCCCCCCCCCCCAAAAAAAAAAAAAAAAAAACAAACAAACAAACAAACAAACAAACCAAAAAAAAAAAAAAAACAACCAGAAGTATATTGTGAGCTTTACTAGAACACGATTACAAGAAACAAAATGGACGTTGCGGCTAAAGCCTTCGTCAGCACAGAACAAACAAACACAAACAGACAACCAACTAACTACACGAGAAACACTACATGACGATATAAAGGTTACTTATCTGATTCCTGGTTTGGTCGAATGCGCCTTCGACGTTTACCGTTTGATGTGAATGAAAGAACCGGATGTTTGGTTTAAACTGGTCGATGGGTGACATGGATTGGCTTAGCCGCACCGTGGGAGGGATGGAGGGACGCCCATGTGAGCGAAGGGTGAAAAGCGGTTATCAGTTATCAGTTATCAGTTGGGGTATCTTCATTGCACTCCGGACATGTCCATAGGTGCTCAGATCCTCCCCCCCCCCCCCAGCATATGCATCAGCGTCCGGTGGCTAATAGTGCCAGTTCTGTGTTGGTTGAGGAGGCGCTTTGTTTTCCCGATGTACCTCTCGCGTCTGGCCGTGCCGATTCTTACTCCCAAGTCTTTCATCCTGTAGAGCGATGTGGAATCACTGACGTCAAAGTCCTCTGTTCTCGCCATATCTTTAAGGACGTTAATAACATCGGCACGATCCATGAGCTGGCCATCTACAGGGGGTGCAGAGCCAGCCAGTTTATCAGCTCGTTCATTTCCCTCGACTTCCGCATGTCCCGGGACGAAGATGAAGGTGACTTTACGCACAACAGTCTTCCGCAGCGACTCAGTCCACTGTCTACGTACAGATCCAGCTTCGACCTTCTGAATCATGCTCATTGAATCACTTAGTACACACACGTTGGTATAATGCTGTGATTCCAGCCATATGAAAGCCTGTGTAACTGCCATCACCTCCATCGTCATGCTGCTCGTGGTCATAGAGTGGGCACCACTGGATTCTTGAACGGTTCGGCCTGCTGAACGGGCTGTAAAATCCCACGCACTTCTCTGCTGCTTTACAACAGATCCATCTGTATAGATGAGCACTTCGGGGCAATCTGAGTGTTCATAGATGAGCGCGTTAACCTCAGCATTATCAGCGGCAGGGTTCTGCTCTCTGCACCGTCTGTCGAGTGTGATAATGCAGGAGAAAGTGCACTTAAAAGCTGGAGGCACCGGCACCCATTCCTTGCCGGGGTTGATACTGGTAAGACTGCAGACCTGTCTGACGACATCTTCCACCCAACCCATCCATGATTTGCCCCTCTTTAGCCTGTCACCCTTTTCTCTAAACATAGCGTCATGCAGTAGGTGCTGCTCATCTGCACTTATTTTTAAGTATGCACAAGCTCTCCAGATCTTAATCCTGTGTTCCATTGTTGGGAAGTCAAGGAGGTATCTCATTGCTACACAGCTGGTGTCTTTCGTGCAGCCCAAAATGATGCGCATGGCTTCGTTTTGTACCTTTTCAAGTCTTCCAATCTGTGTAGGGCTGACAGTGAGGATGGCCAGGGCATACTCGATGGGTGAAAGCACAAGTCCTTGGAACAGAAGTATTAGCATTCTTTGATCCATATTGGCAGTAGCCATGACTCTCATTGCTGATAAACCTTTTGGAGCTTTAGTTATGACATAATCGACATGATCTCTGAAGGACAGGCTATGATCAAGCCTCACGCCAAGATATATCATTGACTGGGTTCTACTCAAAATGCTCCCATCCATTCTTACTGCCAGCAGGTTTGTGTTCACAATATGGTTGTTTAGGGAGAACCATGTAACCAATGCCTTTGCAGGGTTGACAAGGGTACCGGCATCAGCACACCATGAGGAAATTCGATCTAGCGGTGAAAAGCGGATTAGTAGTGAACTATAGCCGGCTCTGTGGCGAAGGTGTAGTACGCACTCCCACATACCGCGTAGGAACACAGCGGCAGGCACTTGGAATGCAGTCCGCCCTGCGTTGGTTAGCATAGAATGGTATGCGTGCCGGTTGCTCAGAAAGTAATGACAAGCCACCGAACGCAAACTTGCCAAGTAATTACAAACGGCAAAAGTAATGTTGAGGTAGATTGCTACGTCCTGTAAAGGATATGCTACCACGTCTTTCTAGTGGGCTATACAACTTCGGGGATGGAAAAGGGGGGAGGGGAGGTTGGAAGTTAGATGAAACTATGTTGGACTTTGAGGCCGTGAGGAGAAAGTGAACCTAACTGGAAGATTAGACGGTTTTCCAAAGTCTTCCGATCATGTTCGTGAGATGCGTACGATTTGAACGCCGTGACCTGTATGTCTGCTACGCCACAGTGGTCAGAACTATTAAAGTTTGTGGATACCGGTTTCTGGGCACCACAGCTGATATCAGAAGACGTAACAGCGTTGATCAGTGTTTGAGACATTCACACTGGTCAGATAGGACACTGAACAGGCGACGTGACCCGTATGTTTACACATGATTACACATTTTAGCTAGCTCTCTCTCTCTCTCGCTTCCATACTATCTTATCAATTATCAGTGGATGGCAATGTATTGATGTATTGTGTAAGTGCGCCGAGTCCCGTTATCACATTTATATATAGCGTTTCGTTGTGGCAGTTATGTGTTGGGTGGCTGTTGATGTTGTGCTTGTTATGCAGCGTTCTGTCGAGCAACAACCATAAAACTGATTTATTTGGTTATTTCGGGATTTGAAATTTAAATATTGATGGATAGGCCTTAGGTTCATACCGGAATACGATCAGCGTTGTCAGTAGTGGGTTGTGCTCAATATTTAAACCATAAAACTCCTCCAATCGGAGACAGATGAAAGCGTCCATACCAGGCATTGTAGCAGAAACTCAAGTCCAGTATTGGTTACACTGTTAATACTGTATACACAGGTCAACAATGGATGCGTCATCAACAATGTACGGGACAACAGCTAAATACAACAAATGTCCAGAAACAGTTCTCTGCTTGGGATCTGTAATGTGATAGTTGTGATATAAAACAATCGCAGTCCGTTACTTCTATTCTTCTCTCTCTTCGTCATCATCTTCCTCTTCTTTCATCAGCAGTGTGTTAACATCTTGACGTGAGAATATAGGAACCTGGAGTAAGTGAGTGAGTAATGTCTCAATGTGTTAGCATTTTGACGTAAGAATGTAGGAACCTGGAGTTAGTGAGTGAGTGAGTGTCAATGTGTTAACTTCTTGACGTGAGAATATAGAAAACTGGAGTAAGTGAGTGAGTAATATGTCAGTGTGTTAACAACATGATGTGATAATGTAGAGACCTGAACTCAGTGAGTGAGTAATGTGTCAACATTGTGACGTGAGAATGTAGGAAACTGGAGTCAGTGAGCGAGTAATGTGTCAATTTGTTAACATCTTGACGTGGGAATGTAGAGACCTGGAGTCAGTGAGTGAGTAATGTGTCAACATGTTACGTGAGAATGTAGGAACCTGAAGTAAATGAGTGAGTTAAAGACCCCTTTTTTAAAACCAAATTTCTGATGTATTTGGAATTTGATGCTAGACCCATATTCTTATAGACCTACCGCCACCCGGGAGATGATGAGTTCAATACCACGCCGACATCCTGGCTTCCCAAGACATGTCCTGGTTCCCATTCTAGGCCGGGTGGTCCTGCAAGTCCACATCCATGTTCATAATCCTCAATCGAACCCATGACGACCGTCCAGGAGGTGAGCGTCTAGCTACAACGCTACCGCGGCTCTTGGGAACTGGAGTACAGCAATTAATTAGCACCGTATTCAGTATGAATAGCCACGACGTCCGTGTATTTATAGTAACCCAGACGAGATACTCTTTGCATAAGAGTTGAAACCAGACAAGCAGTAAATAGTTCTAAAAAGTTCTGTTGCTAGGCACTATACAAGCACACCATATACACGCACACGAGAACAATGCAGCTTTTGGACATTTTATTATAATAAAGAACTGAATAATCACCGACCAAATGATTCACCTTTGAGCAACGATGGCCTGTTGTTAATGGCAGGTTGTTTGTGTTGGGTGTAGTTTATAAATAGAATCAACTGCGCAGATCATCCACCATTCGTTAATAATTCGATCTTACGTGTAGTGAAGTATAAGGCAGTCTTTCTCAACCTTCTTTCAAATGTGGTCCATTCGTGGTGGAGGGGGAGGGGGGAGGGACCTTTTAGGTTTTCATTTGCTTTTCAGTGTTCCCTTTGGTTTCCATTTTCTTACCTCTCCACCCTCCCTCATCCCTCATTTAGGTATATGGTTACCACAAGGGGGATGCACCATATAGGTGAGAATCACTGGGGTAAGGGAATCACATGTCACGCCACAAGCTTTTCCCTGGAAAACTCATGACAATATTGAAATGACATGAGAAATAAAGTCTCGGGTATTTATCGGCACTTACAGAAGTAAAGGAAAGATGCAGAGATCAGAGGACACTAGATAATATAGCAACTGAAAACTACAGGCTCATCGAAGGGATATGAACACGCTGCCTCGAGGCATGAATGAAATGCTAATTGGCTGTTCCTCACAGTGCACTTGTTCTTCCAACCGGCCGGTCACGTCATCTACAAGTCGTAGGTTCGAATCCCAGTAAGTGTATAACTTTGAATTTCAATTTTGTTTTGTGCATCTTCTGATATTCGCATAGTTCCTTTACTTCTCCAAGTGCAGATGAATACCAGTAAATAAGTTGTTTTTCATGCAACGTGTCGCGGCGACACATAATGAAATAGCATGTAGCCAACACAAGGCCTATTCACAAACAGAAAGAGCAAATATAGTCTTGAGTTCAGTAGCTGTCCCTGGTGTCAGCATTTCTGGACCTGTCACATAGCCAGTTAATGATGATGCGTCTGAACTGTGAACTGCTGGAAGATTGCACGGTGTTGTGGCCTATCTCAGCGGTGTTAGAAGTGGCTAGATTACCACTGTACCAGTGAAAGCGTGGCCTGAACTGCTGGGTGATCGCACGATGTTGTGGTATAGTCCAGCTGTGTTAGAAGTGGCTAGATTACCTCTGTAGCTGTGGACAGTGAAAGCGTGGCCTGAACTGCTGGGTGATCGCACGATGTTGTGGTATAGTCCAGCTGTGTTAGAAGTGGCTAGATTACCTCTGTAGCTGTGGACAGTGAAAGCGTGGCCTGAACTGCTGGGTGGTCGCACGGTGTTGTGGTGTAGTCCAGCTGTGCTAGAAGTGGCTAGATTACCCCTGTAGCAGTAGGCAATGAAAGCGTGGCCTGATGTTGTACCACAGCTACACAAGCCAGCTCCACTCCACGTGGAGATCACTGACACACTGGAGGAATTATGTTTGAGGCTAATGGGGAGATGACCATTTAGAGTGGGTTGGACTGCATCATGTTTGAAACTGCCCTGACGATGCATACAATTGAACTGTGGCAAGAGTTAGGGAATAAACAGACACAGCACATAGCTGAAGAGTGGCAAAGAGACTGCCACATGTGGAAACATAATAGACAGCGCAATAAAACAAAGCACAAAACATACGTACCGACAGGGGACAGGGAATACACAGTGCACTAAGACACAGAACACAATTGAAGTGTTGGCAAGAGACACGGAATACACAGTGATCATGACACAGCACAAAACTGAAGTGCTGGCAAGAGGCAGGTAACACACAGTGCACCAAGACAGAGTGCACAACTGAAGTGCTGGCAAGAGACACGGAATACAGTGACCATGACATAGCACAAAACTGAAGTGCTGGCAAGAGACATGGAATACACAGTGCACCAAGACACAGTGCACAACTGAAGTGCTGACAAGAGACAGGGAATACACAGTGCACCAAGGCACTGCATCTAGAAGTGGTATACCCACAACCTCATAGGCAGCGGGGGGTTGCAAGGCAAGCTGGAAGCTTCTGATACTAAATTAGTTTCATCTCAAGCAGGTTGAAAAGAAGACACGTCTACTGCCTCAAACATATGAAGAAACATAAGTATTTGAATGATCAGATCACACGTGAAATAACGTATGTAAATAGTATAGCAACCCTGCTCAAAGATACACTCATAGTTATGTTTCCAGGCCCAAACATGCGCCATAAAACTCCAGAGGTCTGTCTTGTCACAATAATGAAGTTTACATAATATTGAAGTGGATACAAGTGCATAGATCTATGAGGAAAATATAATAATACCACTACTACTAATAATAATGTATCCCCATGCAGGTACCTACTATGGGTTTGTGATGTCATAGCGTCACCACATGGTGTAAGCATGAATACGCGGAGAAGGTAGCCAATCTCTCCCTCATTAGCAGGCAACGAGCTGAGGCGTCAGTCTCTCTTGACATTATCAACAGAGTAGAACATGTAATAGTTTAGCAGATTCGTCCTCATCTCTCAGTGTATTTAATTAAATGTGAGGGTAGGTCAGAAAATTATACACCACAATTATCTCTTTAACCGTTTATAACTTACAAATGAAATTTAGCCTCAATGTTCATGCACATGTGCAACAAGCATTTCTACTTTTCAAAATAATCCCTATCAACTGTAATCGGCTTTACGCCATCTCCCCCCCCCCCCACCCCCCCAAAAAAAAAGAGCATGCATCCCAGATCTATACCACATTGTGTCCTGTTCTCGTAGCCATTTATTCACTGCATTAATCACCCCCTCGTTGTCTTCAAACTGTGTCCCATGGATATCATTTTTAAGGGGACCGAAAAGATGGATCAGACGGTGCCAGGTCGGGACTGTAAGGTGGATGGGGCAGTACATTCCACCACATCTTTGTCGATTGTCTCCCTTGTTTGCAAACTTGTGTGAGGACGCGCGATGTCACGAAAGAGAAGTAGTTGTTCTCGATTGTTGTTAGACCTAACCAGGCAGTAATGACGACTGAGTTTTGTGAATTGAAGGTTCCACCTTTTGGCAGCACATCCACGAGAATAACTCCATCGATGTCCCAAAAGAAGTGAGCATGACTGTCAGAGTTCTGAATAAGTGTGAGAGAGGACACAGGGTAAGGACAGGACATAGATAGAGTGGGGGTAGAGTAGGACATGAACTGCACACCCAGTGGGAGACAGGACATAGGGTTAGAGCCTGGACACGTCCTTGAATGACAGTCCAACCATGGACTAAACGACCTGAGTCGTCAGCCGTCAACAGACGGGTGAAGGACAGAACGACACCTGAATACTGAGACACCCGACGTGGCTCGGACGACACGTGGGTCAAGCTCCACGTGACCACAGACCAAGGCAGGAGAGATCAGACGGACTTTGACTGTGGTTGAGAGAGGAGTGTTGTGGGGGTTACCTGTTTGAGAGAGTGTGCTGAATGCCTCATGATAGAGATTTAATGTTATTGTGTGTGTGTCTATAGGAGACAGCCTGTGCGCTGATATTCATAGAAATTGTGATATTGGAGCGCATGAGTGCTTGGCTGATTAACGTTCATGTGATTTAATAGTTTAGCAGAACTTAATAAATTGCTTAAGATAAGCCAGTTTTGACAACTCATTTGTATATTATGTATTATACAAACTTGTCACGTCTTTGTGACGAGCTATAACTATTTGAGACAGTGACAATGACTTTACCGGCTGATGGAATTCGAGAAAGATGGGGATGATGTTTGTCAAACATTGTGACAGGAGACGAAACTCGGGTTCGTCATTTTGATCAGGAGACAAAAGTACAGTCAATGGAGTGGCATCATCCTCAATCACCATCGAAAAAAAAAATCCAAAAGAACTCCATCCGCCGGTAAAGTTGTGCTCATTGATGGGGTTATTCTCGTGGATGTGTTGCCGAAAGGTGTAACCATCACTTTGGCAATTTACACCAAAAACACTCCCAAAACCTAATCGTCGTTACAGCAGTGTTAGACCTCATAAGAATCGAGAGCGACTGCTTCTCCTTCACGACAACTCGCGTCCTCACACAAGTTTGCAAACAAGGGAGGCAAATAGACAAAATGTGGGGGAATGTACTGCCCCATCCCACCCTACAGTCCGGACCTGGCACCATCTGATTTCCATCTGTGCGGTCCTCTTAAGAATGCTATCCGTGGGACAACGTTTGAAGAAAAATTGGGAGTGAGTAATGTAGTGAAAAAATGGCAACGAGAACATGACAAAATGTGGTTCAATCTGGGATACACGCTCTTGTTTGAAGATGGCGTAAAGCCGTTAAAGTTGATGGGGATTATGTTTACTGCACATATGCATGAACATTATGACTACATTTAATTTGTGTGTTATTAACTGTTAAAGAGTTAATAATTGTGGTACATAATTTTCTGACCTACCCTCGTATTATCTAGAATAAGTAGATCCGTGTACCCAGTTTACGGTATCTGTTCAGGTGTATTCTGTTGCAACCCTCTCCCATTGGCTTAGCTCACTAATTCTGTATGGGCGCAACTACATGAGCACGTTTCATCCCGACACCTGCATAGATTTGTTCAGTATTGAAAAGTAACAGATTCTTTAATAACACAATTTGCATAGGTCCGTATATTACCAAAGTTATTCAATGTTAATTACTCTTGCATAGTTTCCTTAAAACTTACAATGTATTATTTACACAGGACTATGGCATTTTATGTATAAAATTGTGGCTGTGTAACATGTATCATAATAATGAATGTAAATTGCTTTAAAGATGTACAGTTGTAAATACGATGGAGATGTAGAGTCATACATTGAATGATATTAGGCTTATTGCTTTGCACAATTCTAGATATCCATATTAAAAAAGAACCTATATATTTGATATAAATATATGTCATACACGATGCACAATTCTCTGAAGTATTTCACGCAAGGAAATAAATTAATCAACATAATAATATTGGTAATGTAAAAAGAGCAATAACAGCTTGCACCATGAAGACTTTGATCGTTGTCACGCGGTCATGGGCGTGCTTGTGTCCACTGTTCCTGTTCTTGCCATCAGCTTGGTCATTGCTGATGTAGGCATGGTGTCCATGGTGGGCCCGCTTGGTTGTCTGAAAGTACAGGTTGACGTCAGTGCACAGCTAAAAAAACATAATTGTTTGGCCACATTTAACATGAAACCCGCAGCAATATTTCAAGTGAGTCTACAGTAAAGGCAGTCCCATGACAGTTACTGACGACTGGGTGTAACATGTTACACATTCACATATTCTTGATCATGCTATAATGAGATGGGGTGATCAGTTGCCTCTTTGTCACGATTCATCTAAATGTTTTCAAAACATTCCGTAAATGTTCAGGTACCCTTCTAATGAGACTGTCCTGTTCCCACAGCTGTACAAGTGTCAATACAATCCCACCAGTTGGATTTATGACAAAGTCCATGGGGTGTTGTTTTTATCTGCACTAGTTCTGCACAATTTCAGCTTTCAGTATCCAAATGACAAAATTAGCATTGGTAAGGAGAGCTATGCGTTTCATTTTATTGTTCTCTTTCAACGGCATTTCTGCTACAGTTTTCATGGTCTCTTTCTCTGAAATTACTTGAAAATTTGCCAGTTACCGCTGATTGATTTCTTTGCACTGTTTCTTACATCCGGGAGAATCCCTCCACATTTATTTTCTGATGAGTTTTTCGCTGATCCGTCTGTATATGCCTGAGTAGGTTCTGGATGGGTAATGTTCTTCTATGTAGTTTATGGATGTTTTTCTTTACCTTGTACGCGTTCTATCCATCAATCCCGAGTGAACAAAAGAGGTATTACCGGAGAAAAAGAAAGAATAAAAGTGGTATAAAAATAGAATAACTAGAAATTAGCTACTGGTGCGTACCAATATTGTCGAGAAAACATAAAAGTAAAACGAAACGCAACAATTTATTTTGACGAGTATGGTTGGCTAAGTTTACAACAGTGTGCAGCCATCTTACCTGTAACGCATTTGTATTTCATGATTTAGTAATGCTTTTATGTTTGAAACAGTCTGGAGTTGTAATTTAGTTTGTAACAATTGTCTTTTATGTGCAATTACTTACAGAGAGTAAGTTAAGGGAGTACTGGCAGACATATTTAAAGTAATTTTTACTGGTGCACTTCATTAAAATGTCTGCTTT
This sequence comes from Cepaea nemoralis, assembly GCA_014155875.1. NCBI lineage: Eukaryota > Metazoa > Mollusca > Gastropoda > Stylommatophora > Helicidae > Cepaea > Cepaea nemoralis. The sequence goes on along the minus strand of JACEFZ010024679.1, from coordinate 88,539 downwards.
TAGTAGTTTGACTGTCTCTGTAGTTTGTATTAATTATTTGTTGTTGTTCACACTGATAACAGCCTAGAAATCGAAGACTGTCCTTCGCTTGACAGCACAATTTCTATATATTTTATGTGTGCATCATTATCCTTCTTGAATATGGACTTGGGCCACCAACACGAGAGCCCAGGACGACACACCCCAAAATGGATGCCATGAAATGTATAGGAAAGTAATGACGACCAACTCATATTGATCACATGACCCTTCAAGTGCCGACCCATCTAACATACAGAGCTAGCACTATATACCCAATAGCCTCGTGGCCTGGACAGATGTCCTTGACTTTTACTTGACTTCTCCATGATTGTTCTGTTAACATGTGGATGTCAGCTCTCGAAGGTTGTTCTGTTAACATGGGGATGTCAGCTCTCGAAGGTTGGTCTGTTAAAATGTGGATGTCAGCTCGCCATGGTTGTTCTGTTAACATTTTAATATCAGCTCTCCATGGATGTTCTGTTAACGTCTGGATGTCAGCTGTCGATGGTTGTTCTCTGTTAACATGTAGATGTCAGCTATGGCCTATGGATGGTTGTTCTGTCAACATGTGGATGTCAGCTCTAGATGGTTGTTCTGTCAACATGTGGATGTCAGCTCTGGATGGTTGTTCTGTCAACATGTGGATGTCAGCTCTGGATGGTTGTTCTGTCAACATGTGGATGTCAGCTCTGGATGGTTGTTCTGTCAACATGTGGATGTCAGCTCTGGATGGTTGCTACAGGACAGCAACACTGACCACCTATTAACCGTGCACCCAGGCTTACACACATGCCACATGCCACCAGCAGGGTCCCGCAACAGTACATTCGATTATGGTTATGTTGACATATGTGTATGCTGAGTTGTCTTATGTGGACATATTTGTATGCTGAGTTGTTTTATGCTGACATATTTGTATGCTAAGTTGTCTTATGTTGACATATTTGTATGCTGAGTTGTCTTATGTTGACATATTTGTATGCTGAGTTGTCTTATGTTGACATATTTGCATGCTGAGTTGTCTTATGCTAACATATTTGTATGCTGAGTTGTCTTATGTTGACATATTTGCATGCTGAGTTGTCTTATGTTGACATATTTGTATGCTGAGTTGTCTTATGCTGACATATTTGTATGCTGAGTTGTCTTATGTTGACATATTTGTATGCTGAGTTGTCTTATGCTGACATATTTGTATGCTGAGTTGTCTTATGTTGACATATTTGCATGCTGAGTTGTCTTATGTTGACATATTTGTATGCTGAGTTGTCTTATGTTGACATATTTGTATGCTGAGTTGTCTTATGCTAACATATTTGTATGCTGAGTTGTCTTATGTTGACATATTTGTATGCTGAGTTGTCTTATGCTGACATATTTGTATGCTGAGTTGTCTTATGTTGACATATTTGTATGCTGAGTTGTCTTATGCTGACATATTTGTATGCTGAGTTGTCTTATGTTGACATATTTGTATGCTGAGTTGTCTTATGTTGACATATTTGTATGCTGAGTTGTCTTATGCTGACATATTTGTATGCTGAGTTGTCTTATGTGACATATTTGTATGCTGAGTTGTCTTATGCTGACATATTTGTATGCTGAGTTGTCTTATGTTGACATATTTGTATGCTGAGTTGTCTTATGTTGACATATTTGTATGCTGAGTTGTCTTATGCTGACATATTTGTATGCTGAGTTGTCTTATGTCGACATATTTGTATGCTGAGTTGTCTTATGTTGACATATTTGTATGCTGAGTTGTCTTATGTTGACACATTTGTATGCTGAGTTGTCTTATGTCAACATATTTGTATGCTGAGTTGTCTTATGTACTTTGCCCTTCTTCATTTGTGGATTGTGTGGCATCACCTTCAATTATAACTCGTTCCACTGTGATATTGTGCAATAATTCCATATGAACCAGTTTCACCGTGGCTTCCCTGAAAAGTGCTTTTGCTGTTGTCAGCATCTACTGGTACAATGACTCTTAATGCAGGAAGAGAGTATCTTGGAGACAACAAATGTTAAGGCCACTAAACAGTACCACATATTTCTTATGCAGAGGACATACGAACACCCAACATTGTAGGCCATCTGTTTAGTAGAAAAGAAACAACTTAAGCTACAGTACCCATGCTAGTCCGACACTCAACAGGTATCGTGGCCACGCCGGCCGTCTTACCTTCCCAGACATCTTTTGGCACCAATTTTATGAGACGGGATAGGACACAGTGCCATGTGGTCACGGACAAGACTTCCAGGGGTCATGAACCCGAGCTTCCTTTGGTCATGTGGTAAGAAGAGAGGCATTGGAGAACATCGTGACAACTGGAAAGATCGAGGGGAAGAAAGGCAGAGGCAGAACAAGACAAATGATGCTGGATGGATTGAGACGGTGGAGTGGAGGAATATCACCAGTAGAGGTGATACAGAAAACCAAGGACCGAGATCTGTGGAGAATCATGAACGCCTTCGCCAGCTGGCTTGGTACTTGATGATGATGATGATGAACCCGATAACCAGATTGGCTGGCAAATGTACTACTAATCTTTGAGCACCACAGTCCAGCTATAGGGTGTATTTTTAATGACTGTGGGGCTATTACAAATATTGTGGTTCCAAGTTTTGTATTCACCCTCTGTGGAGTTCATGCGACATAAAAGGTAAATACAAAACTTGAAACGGCAATATTGTCAAAAACCCCAGTCATTAAAAATACACTGTATATATATTGAAGGCGTCTTATTTACTCTCTATTGTAAGATCATGGTGGTTAAAATCTATGGCTTACCTTCCCTTGACTGTTTATCACAGAATAATCACAGCTGGCACTCTGCCATACCATGGGCTTCACCAAGATGGCCGCCAGTCTTGCGGCTTTATCACCGCACGTGGCCCTGATATTTGTCTGTACACAGTTGACAGTGTGTCTCATGTCGCTGGACAACGAGAAACAGTACTTATCGTTAATATTCGTCGCTTCAGACGAGAAACACAATACAATATGGCAATTATGTATCAGTCCTTCTGCATATCTCGCTAACTGTTTTCTTGTTAGATTTGTTATTGTAGCTCTTTGTTAAAGACATTTGTTAGTTTAGCTATTTGTTACAAACATTTGTTACATTAGCTCTTTGATATAAACATTTGTTATTTAAGCTCTTTTTTTTAATAAACATGTGTTCTTTTAGCTCGTTGTTATAAAAATTTGTTAGTTTAGCTCTTTGTTATAAACAGTTGTTACTTTAACTCATTGTTATAAACATGTGTTAGTTTAGCTCATTGTTATAATCATTTGTTAGTTTAGCTTTCTTTTTATAAACATTTGTTACTTTAGCTCTTTGTTATAAACATTTGTTACTTTAGCTCTTTTTAAAGACATTTGTTACTTCAACTCTATGCTATAAACAGTCGTTACTTCAGCTATTTGTTTAGACATTTGTTACTTTAGCTCTTTGTTATAACATTTGTTACTGTAGCTCTTTGTTATAAACATATGTTACTTTGGCCCTTTTTTAAATAAATATGTTGCTTTAGCTCTGTGTTATAAACATATGTTACTTTAGCTCTTTTTATAAACAGTTGTTACTTTAGCTCCTTGTTAAAGACTGTTGTTACTTAAAGTCTGTATATAAAAGAAGGAGTATTCTAAAACTAGATAGCATGAAGAGTGAAGTGAGAAACTGGGCTAGAGTGAGGCAATGTTACCCACTGCCTGGGACAGACAGAGTCACGAATGATAAATTATATATGAACCATCCGATAAGTACACGCTGGGTGGCGGGGTGGATAATGAGTTGACACATGACCCTCTGGGGTGGGTACCTACTTGCAGAACTGGTCCATCCTGGTTGTGCTCAGTTTGGTCAAGAACCTAATGTTGGCGCCCATACTGTTGTTCATATGTATCTGGAAACACTGTTCCGACCCACCTCCGGCGAAGGTGAAGCAAGATTGGTACATTGCATAGCCTGAAAATATGTGTTTGACAAATCAGCAATGTTGGGAGTAGTTAGCAAGCACATACATCCGAATAGGCATAATTGTAATGTTTTGGACGGAAAACGTCATGACTTAGGCACATTGTCGGTTTAACATTCACTTCTGATTTCTGTGGAAGTAGGAGCATTTTACGGGCGCTTCAAGTGCTACACATATTTCACTTACTAGGCATCCAGTTGCTATGTGCACATTTGATCTGCATGGAAGAAGACTGAAATAAACCACTTCACATAATATCAGAGACATCTATCACAGTACTTTAAAGCTTTGTTCCTTTATAGTTTCATATTCATACTGTTCAGCTATCGTTGCGCAGTAAAAAGTAATTATGCTAGTAGATGTCTGAATTAGGGCAACTTTTCGTCTACTCTCTTTAGTACTAGCTCACTTATATGACTAACTCATGCAAATCGCATTTTATTAAACATCGTAACACAAGCCTCACTCACAGCAGTTACATGTCACTGAAACAATCCAAAAATCCAACAAACCAACAACAGCATGGAACATAAACAAAGGAAGTAAAATGGTTACTGTTAACAAGGTCAATAAAAACAATCAAATCACATCTGAGGAAAACTGGACTATATGTGTACAGCTGGCCATCTTGAAGACATTAGGGTACTCACAAACGTAATCCTTAAATTAAATTTAATGGCGTCTACAAATTTGGGATGAGTGAAATGTTAAGCCAAATATAGGGTGTCCGTAAAGTCTGGACACATGGATAAAAATATAAATTTTTATTCAAATAACATCTTCACGTCCACTGAGAAGTACCAGTTCAGCTATTTCTTCCTGTGACAAAGCCATGATTAAACCGTGGAGGCGAAAAGTATGTTAATAATTTTGAATTTTGTATTTCATTTGAATTAAATGAAAAATATCCAATTTTCCCACGTGACCAGACTTTAAAGACACCCGTTATAATCACTTAAAAGAATCTAGCTTCTGAATATTCTTCGTCTCTCATATTAAGCACACTTGCCAGAAAGATGTGAGACAAAGATAAATAGAAGAATTTCTATGTGCAACGATTATTTTTCAAATAGATGCACATGTGTGTCGCCTGTACTTCTGTATGGATGCGAATGCTGGGCAATAGAAATGGAACGGTAAGAGGAGATGTGTTGTGAAAAGAATGTTTATAATGTCGTTGACAAAGAAAAGTACAAATGCTAGGGTATCAATCACAAAAAGCACAAAAAGCATAAGGGACAGACAAATGTAATGTAACGGATGCATTAACAAAATTGGTAGAAAGGAGAAGTAATTATTATGTTGAGACAATACTAGGCAAATAAGACAGTGGACGATGAGTGAAGCGTAAAGAACAGGGAAACGAATCAGAGTATAACTTCGTGAAAATATCAGACGACAGAGTGGACCGAAAAATCATGATCGCTATGTCTACTCCAGACTAGGCACTTGAACAAAATATCTGATATATAAGATATTTACCTGAGCCAATAACAGATCTCTGCGCTATACGTTAGAACTATGCAAGCAAGCATCGATGCCTCTTCCTAACACGTTCTTAGCTAACTAGACACAACCTAGTGACCCCTGGTGTTTGCGCTTGCTATCTGAACTATGTAAGCATCTTTAACAGATAATGCAGATATATGTGGTGACATAACAAGTCTGCAGTTGGATTCTTGTCAAGGCAACGATAACAACTCTAACACACAATGAGTACTTAGCGACATATTCTTACTTTCAATAATGCTGTCGTTTGTACAGAGTTCCCGCAGTCCTGCCCGAGATCCATCCAGGTTTGTCAGGACCTTGTCTATTATCGGGTAGGAGTCTTCAGGACAGTCTTGCTTCAGCTGTTTCACGCATGCCGTAGCACTGGTATAAGACCTGAAATGTGTTGTAGATACATGAGTGTAAGCTATAGGTCTGCCTCTCCACATCCGGTGAAAAGGAAATAGAGCCACGTCACAATGTTGACGATGCAAATCTGTCTAAGGAGCCGCGTAGCGCAGTGGCTTGCACACTTGTTAGCCGATCCGGTGGTCGTGGGTTCGAATCCTCATCATCCCCAGGTCGACCTAGCTTACAATGGACACCAGGAGGAAGTAAATGCGGTCAACGTGATACTGACCACCTCACCCACCCAGTGTTGGTTACAGATAATATGCGGCCCAGTGTGCCAACAAGCAAGTACAAGAGTGCAGCCCAATGTGCCAACAAGCAAGTACAAGAGTGCGGCCCAGTGTACCAACAAGCAAGTACAAGAGTGCGGCCCAGTGTGCCAACAAGCAAGTACAAGAGTGCGGCCCAGTGTACCAACAAGCAAGTACAAGAGTGCGGCCCAGTGTGCCAACAAGCAAGTACAAGAATGCGGCCCAGTGTACCAACAAGCAAGTACAAGAGTGCGGCCCAATGTGCCAACAAGCAAGTACAAGAGTGCGGCCCAGTGTGCCAACAAGCAAGTACAAGATGGGGCCCAGTGTGCCAACAAGCAAGTACAAGATGGGGCCCAGTGTGCCAACAAGCAAGTACAAGATGGGGCCCAGTGTACCAACAAGCAAGTACAAGAGTGCGGCCCAATGTGCCAACAAGCAAGTACAAGAGTGTGGCCCAGTGTACCAACAAACAAGTACTGTACAAGAGTGCGGCCCAGTGTGCCAACAAGCAGGTACAAGATGGGGCCCAGTGTGCCAACAAGCAAGTACAAGAGTGTGGCCCAGTGTACCAACAAACAAGTACTGTACAAGAGTGCGGCCCAGTGTGCCAACAAGCAGGTACAAGATGGGGCCCAGTGTACCAACAAGCAAGTACAAGAGTGTGGCCCAATGTGCCAACAAGCAAGTACAAGAGTGCGACCAAATGTGCCAACAAGCAAGTACAAGAGTGTGGCCCAATGTGCCAACAAGCAAGTACAAGAGTGCGACCCAATGTGCCAACAAGCAAGTACAAGAGTGTGGCCCAATGTGCCAACAAGCTAGTACAAGAGTGCGGCCAAATGTGCCAACAAGCAAGTACAAGAGTGTGGCCCAGTGTACCAACAAGCAAGTACAAGAGTGCGACCCAATGTGCCAACAAGCAAGTACAAGAGTGCGGCCAAATGTGCCAACAAGCAAGTACAAGAGTGCAGCCCAATGTGCTATCAAGCAAGTACAAGAGTGCCAAGAGTGCGGCCCAGTGTACCAACAAGCAAGTACAAGCGTGCGGCCCAGTGTGCCAACAAGCAAGTACAAGAGTGCGGCCCAATGTGCCAACAAGCAAGTACAAGAGTGCGGCCCAGTGTACCAACAAACAAGTACTGTACAAGAGTGCGGCCCAGTGTGCCAACAAGCAGGTACAAGATGGGGCCCAGTGTGCCAACAAGCAAGTACAAGAGTGCCAAAAGTGCGGCCCAGTGTACCAACAAGCAAGTACAAGAGTGCGGCCCAATGTGCCAACAAGCAAGTACAAGAGTGCGGCCCAGTGTACCAACAAGCAAGTACAATAAATTTGCCCAGTGTGCCAACAAGCAAGTACAAAAGTGTGGCCCAATGTGCCAACAAGCAAGTACAAGAGTGCGGCCCAATGTGCCAACAAGCAAGTACAAGAGTGCGGCCCAGTGTACCAACAAGCAAGTACAAGAGTGCGGCCCAGTGTGCCAACAAGCAAGTGCAAGAGTGCGGCCCAATGTGCCAACAAGCAAGTACAAGAGTGCGGCCCAGTGTACCAACAAGCAAGTACAAGAGTGCGGCCCAGTGTACCAACAAGCAAGTACAAGAGTGTGGCCCAATGTGCCAACAAGCAAGTACAAGAGTGCGGCCCAATGTGCCAACAAGCAAGTACAAGATGGGGCACAGTATGCCAACAAGCAAGTACAAGAGTGCGGCCCAGTGTACCAACAAGCAAGTACAAGATGGGGCCCAGTGTGCCAACAAGCAAGTACAAGAGTGCGGCCAGTGTACCAACAAGCAAGTACAAGAGTGCGGCCCAGTGTACCAACAAGCAAGTACAAGATGGGGCCCAGTGTGCCAACAAGCAAGTACAAGAGTGTGGCCCAATGTGCCAATAAGCAAGTACAAGAGTGCGGCCCAATGTGCCAACAAGCAAGTACAAGATGGGGCCCAGTGTATCAACAAGCAAGTACAAGAGTGTGGCCCAATGTGCCAACAAGCAAGTACAAGATGGGGCCCAGTGTGCCAACAAGCAAGTACAAGAGTGCCAAGAGTGCGGCCCAGTGTACCAACAAGCAAGTACAAGAGTGCGGCCCAGTGTGCCAACAAGCAAGTACAAGAGTGCGGCCCAATGTGCCAACAAGCAAGTACAAGAGTGCGGCCCAATGTGCCAACAAGCAAGTACAAGATGGGGCCCAGTGTGCCAACAAGCAAGTACAAGAGTGCGGCCCAGTGTACCAACAAGCAAGTACAAGATGGGGCCCAGTATGCCAACAAGCAAGTACAAGAGTGCGGCCCAGTGTACCAACAACCAAGTACATGAGTGCGGCCCAGTGTACCAACAAGCAAGTACAAGATGGGTTCCAGTGTGCCAACAAGCAAGTACAAGAGTGTGGCCCAATGTGCCAACAAGCAAGTACAAGAGTGCGGCCCAATGTGCCAACAAGCAAGTACAAGATGGGGCCCAGTGTATCAACAAGCAAGTACAAGAGTGTGGCCCAATGTGCCAACAAGCAAGTACAAGATGGGGCCCAGTGTGCCAACAAGCAAGTACAAGAGTGTGGCCCAATGTGCCAATAAGTAAGTACAAGATGGGGCCCAGTGTACCAATAAGCAAGTACAAGAGTGTGGCCCAATGTGCCAACAAGCAAGTAAAAGATGGGGCCCAGTGTACCAACAAGCAAGTACAACAGTGCGGCCCAGTGTACCAACAAGCAAGTACAAGAGTGTGGCCCAGTGTACCAACAAGCAAGTACAAGAGTGCGGCCCAGTGTACCAACAAGCAAGTACAAGAGTGCGGCCCAGTGTACCAACAAGCAAGTACAAGAGTGCGGCCCAGTGTGCCAACAAGCAAGTACAAAGTGCGGCCCAATGTGCCAACAAGCAAGTACAAGAGTGCGGCCCAGTGTGCCAACAAGCATGTACAAGAGTGCCAAGAGTGCGGCCCAGTGTGCCAACAAGCAAGTACAAGAGTGCGGCCCAGTGTGCCAACAAGCAAGTACAAGAGTGCGGCCCAGTGTGCCAACAAGCATGTACAAGTGTGCGGCCCTGTGAGCCAACAAGCAAGTACAAGAGTGCGGCAAAGTGTGCCAACAAGCAAGTACAAGAGTGCGGCCCAGTGTGCCAACAAGCAAGTACAAGAGTGCGGCCCAGTGTGCCAAAAAGCAAGTACAAGAGTGCGGCCCAGTGTGCCAACAAGCAAGTACAAGAGTGTGGCCCAATGTGCCATCAAGCAAGTACAAGAGTGCAAAGAGTGCGGCCCAGTGTACCAAAAAGCAAGTACAAGAGTGCAGCCCAGTGTACCAACAAGCAAGTACAAGATAGGGCCCAGTGTACCAACAAGCAAGTACAAGAGTGCGGCCCAATGTGCCAACAAGCAAGTACAAGAGTGTGGCCCAATGTGCCAACAAGCAAGTACAAGTGTGCAGCACAGTGTGCCAACAAGCAAGTACAAGAGTGCGGCCCAATGTACCAACAAGCAAGTACAAGAGTGCGACCCAGTGTGCCAACAAGCAAGTACAAGAGTGCGGCCCAGTGTACCAACAAGCAAGTACAAGATGGGGCCCAGTGTACCAACAAGCAAGTACAAGAGTGCGGCCCAATGTGCCAACAAGCAAGTACAAGAGTGTGGCCCAGTGTACCAACAAACAAGTACTGTACAAGAGTGCGGCCCAGTGTGCCAACAAGCAGGTACAAGATGGGGCCCAGTGTGCCAACAAGCAAGTACAAGAGTGTGGCCCAGTGTACCAACAAACAAGTACTGTACAAGAGTGCGGCCCAGTGTGCCAACAAGCAGGTACAAGATGGGGCCCAGTGTACCAACAAGCAAGTACAAGAGTGTGGCCCAATGTGCCAACAAGCAAGTACAAGAGTGCGACCCAATGTGCCAACAAGCAAGTACAAGAGTGTGGCCCAATGTGCCAACAAGCAAGTACAAGAGTGCGACCCAATGTGCCAACAAGCTAGTACAAGAGTGCGGCCAAATGTGCCAACAAGCAAGTACAAGAGTGTGGCCCAGTGTGCCAACAAGCAAGTACAAGAGTGCGACCCAATGTGCCAACAAGCAAGTACAAGAGTGCGGCCAAATGTGCCAACAAGCAAGTACAAGAGTGCAGCCCAATGTGCTATCAAGCAAGTACAAGAGTGCCAAGAGTGCGGCCCAGTGTACCAACAAGCAAGTACAAGCGTGCGGCCCAGTGTGCCAACAAGCAAGTACAAGAGTGCGGCCCAATGTGCCAACAAGCAAGTACAAGAGTGCGGCCCAGTGTACCAACAAACAAGTACTGTACAAAAGTGCGGCCCAGTGTGCCAACAAGCAGGTACAAGATGGGGCCCAGTGTGCCAACAAGCAAGTACAAGAGTGCCAAAAGTGCGGCCCAGTGTACCAACAAGCAAGTACAAGAGTGCGGCCCAATGTGCTAACAAGCAAGTACAAGAGTGCGGCCCAGTGTACCAACAAGCAAGTACAAGAAATTTGCCCAGTGTGCCAACAAGCAAGTACAAAAGTGTGGCCCAATGTGCCAACAAGCAAGTACAAGAGTGTGGCCCAATGTGCCAACAAGCAAGTACAAGAGTGCGGCCCAGTGTACCAACAAGCAAGTACAAGAGTGCGGCCCAGTGTGCCAACAAGCAAGTACAAGAGTGCGGCCCAATGTGCCAACAAGCAAGTACAAGAGTGCGGCCCAGTGTACCAACAAGCAAGTACAAGAGTGCGGCCCAGTGTGCCAACAAGCAAGTGCAAGAGTGCGGCCCAATGTGCCAACAAGCAAGTACAAGAGTGCGGCCCAGTGTACCAACAAGCAAGTACAAGAGTGCGGCCCAGTGTACCAACAAGCAAGTACAAGAGTGTGGCCCAATGTGCCAACAAGCAAGTACAAGAGTGCGGCCCAATGTGCCAACAAGCAAGTACAAGATGGGGCACAGTATGCCAACAAGCAAGTACAAGAGTGCGGCCCAGTGTACCAACAAGCAAGTACAAGATGGGGCCCAGTGTGCCAACAAGCAAGTACAAGAGTGCAGCCAGTGTACCAACAAGCAAGTACAAGAGTGCGGCCCAGTGTACCAACAAGCAAGTACAAGATGGGGCCCAGTGTGCCAACAAGCAAGTACAAGAGTGTGGCCCAATGTGCCAATAAGCAAGTACAAGAGTGCGGCCAATGTGCCAACAAGCAAGTACAAGATGGGGCCCAGTGTATCAACAAGCAAGTACAAGAGTGTGGCCCAATGTGCCAACAAGCAAGTACAAGATGGGGCCCAGTGTGCCAACAAGCAAGTACAAGAGTGCCAAGAGTGCGGCCCAGTGTACCAACAAGCAAGTACAAGAGTGCGGCCCAGTGTGCCAACAAGCAAGTACAAGAGTGCGGCCCAATGTGCCAACAAGCAAGTACAAGAGTGCGGCCCAATGTGCCAACAAGCAAGTACAAGATGGGGCCCAGTGTGCCAACAAGCAAGTACAAGAGTGCGGCCCAGTGTACCAACAAGCAAGTACAAGATGGGGCCCAGTATGCCAACAAGCAAGTACAAGAGTGCGGCCCAGTGTACCAACAACCAAGTACACGAGTGCGGCCCAGTGTACCAACAAGCAAGTACAAGATGGGTTCCAGTGTGCCAACAAACAAGTACAAGAGTGTGGCCCAATGTGCCAACAAGCAAGTACAAGAGTGCGGCCCAATGTGCCAACAAGCAAGTACAAGATGGGGCCCAGTGTATCAACAAGCAAGTACAAGAGTGTGGCCCAATGTGCCAACAAGCAAGTACAAGATGGGGCCCAGTGTGCCAACAAGCAAGTACAAGAGTGTGGCCCAATGTGCCAATAAGTAAGTACAAGATGGGGCCCAGTGTACCAATAAGCAAGTACAAGAGTGTGGCCCAATGTGCCAACAAGCAAGTAAAAGATGGGGCCCAGTGTACCAACAAGCAAGTACAACAGTGCGGCCCAGTGTACCAACAAGCAAGTACAAGAGTGTGGCCCAGTGTACCAACAAGCAAGTACAAGAGTGCGGCCCAGTGTACCAACAAGCAAGTACAAGAGTGCGGCCCAGTGTACCAACAAGCAAGTACAAGAGTGCGGCCCAGTGTGCCAACAAGCAAGTACAAAGTGCGGCCCAATGTGCCAACAAGCAAGTACAAGAGTGCGGCCCAGTGTTTCAACAAGCAAGTACAAGAGTGCCAAGAGTGCGGCCCAGTGTGCCAACAAGCAAGTACAAGAGTGCGGCCCAATGTGCCATCAAGCAAGTACAAGAGTGCCAAGAGTGCGGCCCAGTGTGCCAACAAGCAAGTACAAGAGTGCGGCCCAGTGTGCCAACAAGCATGTACAAGAGTGCGGCCCTGTGAGCCAACAAGCAAGTACAAGAGTGCGGCAAAGTGTGCCAACAAGCAAGTACAAGAGTGCGGCCCAGTGTGCCAACAAGCAAGTACAAGAGTGCGGCCCAGTGTGCCAAAAAGCAAGTACAAGAGTGCGGCCCAGTGTGCCAACAAGCAAGTACAAGAGTGTGGCCCAATGTGCCATCAAGCAAGTACAAGAGTGCCAAGAGTGCGGCCCAGTGTACCAAAAAGCAAGTACAAGAGTGCGGCCCAGTGTACCAACAAGCAAGTACAAGATAGGGCCCAGTGTACCAACAAGCAAGTACAAGAGTGCGGCCCAATGTGCCAACAAGCAAGTACAAGAGTGTGGCCCAATGTGCCAACAAGCAAGTACAAGTGTGCAGCACAGTGTGCCAACAAGCAAGTACAAGAGTGCGGCCCAATGTACCAACAAGCAAGTACAAGAGTGCGACCCAGTGTGCCAACAAGCAAGTACAAGAGTGCGGCCCAGTGTACCAACAAGCAAGTACAAGATGGGGCCCAGTGTGCCAACAAGCAAGTACAAGAGTGCGGCCCAATGTGCCAACAAGCAAGTACAAGAGTGCGGCCCAATGTGCCAACAAGCAAGTACAAGAGTGCGGCCCAGTGTACCAACAAGCAAGTACAAGATGGGGCCCAGTGTGCCAACAAGCAAGTACAAGAGTGCGGCCCACTGTACCAACAAGCAAGTACAAGAGTGTAGCCCAGTGTACCAACAAGCAAGTACAAGATGGGGCCCAGTGTACCAACAAGCAAGTACAACAGTGCGGCCCAGTGTACCAACAAGCATGTACAAGATGGGGCCCAGTGTACCAACAAGCAAGTACAAGAGTGCAGCCCAGTGTACCAACAAGCAAGTACAAGATGGGGCCCAGTGTACCAACAAGCAAGTACAAGATGGGGCCCAGTGTGCCAACAAGCAAGTACAAGAGTGTGGCCCAATGTGCCATCAAGCAAGTACAAGAGTGCCAAGAGTGCGGCCCAGTGTACCAACAAGCAAGTACAAGAGTGCGGCCCAGTGTACCAACAAGCAAGTACAAAAGTGCGGCCCAGTGTACCAACAAGCAATTACAAGAGTGCGGCCCAATGTGCCAACAAGCATGTACAAGAGTACGGCCCAATGTGCCAACAAGCAAGTACAAGAGTGCGGCCCAGTGTACCAACAAGCAAGTACAAGATGAGGCACAGTGTGCCAACAAGCAAGTACAAGAGTGCGGCCCAATGTACCAACAAGCAAGTACAAGAGTGCGACCCAGTGTGCCAACAAGCAAGTACAAGAGTGCAGCCCAGTGTACCAACAAGCAAGTACAAGATGGGGCCCAGTGTGCCAACAAGCAAGTACAAGAGTGCGGCCCAATGTGCCAACAAGCAAGTACAAGAGTGCGGCCCAATGTGCCAACAAGCAAGTACAAGAGTGCGGCCCAGTGTACCAACAAGCAAGTACAAGATGGGGCCCAGTGTGCCAACAAGCAAGTACAAGAGTGCGGCCCATTGTACCAACAATCAAGTACAAGAGTGTAGCCCAGTGTACCAACAAGCAAGTACAAGATGGGGCCCAGTGTACCAACAAGCAAGTACAACAGTGCGGCCCAGTGTACCAACAAGCATGTACAAGATGGGGCCCAGTGTACCAACAAGCAAGTACAAGAGTGCAGCCCAGTGTACCAACAAGCAAGTACAAGATGGGGCCCAGTGTACCAACAAGCAAGTACAAGATGGGGCCCAGTGTGCCAACAAGCAAGTACAAGAGTGTGGCCCAATGTGCCATCAAGCAAGTACAAGAGTGCCAAGAGTGCAGCCCAGTGTACCAACAAGCAAGTACAAGAGTGCGGCCCAGTGTACCAACAAGCAAGTACAAAAGTGCGGCCCAGTGTACCAACAAGCAATTACAAGAGTGCGGCCCAATGTGCCAACAAGCATGTACAAGAGTACTGCCCAATGTGCCAACAAGCAAGTACAAGAGTGCGGCCCAGTGTACCAACAAGCAAGTACAAGATGAGGCACAGTGTGCCAACAAGCAAGTACAAGAGTGCGGCCCAGTGTACCAACAAGCAATTACAAGAGTGCGGCCCAGTGTACCAACAAGCAAGTACAAGATGGGGCCCAGTGTACCAACAAGCAAGTACAAGATGGGGCCCAGTGTGCCAACAAGCAAGTACAAGAGTATGGCCCAATGTGCCAACAAGCAAGTACAAGAGTGCGGCCCAATGTGCCAACAAGCAGGTACAAGATGGGGCCCAATGTGCCAACATGCAAGTACAAGAGTGTGGCCCAATGTGCCAACAAGCAAGTACAAGATGTGGCCCAGTGTACCAACAAGCAAGTACAAGAGTGTGGCTCAATGTGCCAACAAGCAAGTACAAGATGGGGCCCAGTGTGCCAACAAGCAAGTACAAGAGTGCGGCCCAATGTGCCAACATTCAAGTACAAGATGGGGCCCAGTGTGCCAGCAAGCAAGTACAAGAGTGTGGCCCAGTGTGCCAACAACCAAGTACAAGAGTGCGGCCCAGTGTGCCAACAAGCAAATACAAGAGTGTGGCCCAGTGTGCCAACAAGCAAGTACAAGAGTGTGGCCCAGTGTAGCAACAAGCAAGTACAAGAGTGCCAAGAGTGCGGCCCAGTGTGCCAACAAGCAAGTGCAAGAGTGCCAAGAGTGCGGCCCTGTGTACCAACAAGCAAGTACAAGACTGCGGCCCAGTGTACCAACAAGCAAGTACAAGAGTGCGGCCCAGTGTACCAACAAGGAAGTACAAGAGTGCGGCCCAGTGTGCCAACAAGCAAGTACAATAGTGCGGCCCAGTGTATCAAGAAGCAAGTACAAGAGTGCGGCCCAGTGTGCCAACAAGCAAGTACAAGAGTGCGGCCCAATGTGCCAACAAGCAAGTACAAGAGTGCGGCCCAGTGTGCCAACAAGCAAGTACAAGAGTGCCAAAAGTGTGGCCCAGTGTGCCAACAAGCAAGTACAAGAGTGCGGCCCAATGTGCCAACAAGCAAGTTCAAGAGTGCCAAGAGTGCGGCCCAATGTGCCAACAAGCAAGTACAAGAGTGCGGCCCAGTGTACCAACAAGCAAGTACAAGAGTGCGGCCCAATGTGCCATCAAGCAAGTACAAGAGTGCCAAGAGTGCAGCCCAGTGTACCAACAAGCAAGTACAAGAGTGCGGCCCAATGTGCCAACAAGCAAGTACAAGAGTGCGGCCCAGTGTGCCAATAAGCAAGTACAAGAGTGCGGCCCAGTGTGCCAACAAGCAAGTACAAGAGTGCTGCCCAGTTTGCCAACAAGCAAGTACAAGAGTGCGGCCCAGTGTGCCAACAAGCAAGTACAAGAGTGCGGCCCAGTGTGCCAACAAGCAAGTACAAGAGTGCGGCCCAGTGTGCCAACAAGCAAGTACAAGATGGGGCCCAGTGTGCCAACAAGCAAGTACAAGAGTGTTGCCCAATGTGCCAACAAGCAAGTACAAGATGGGGCCCAGTGTACCAACAAGCAAGTACAAGAGTGTGGCCCAATGTGCCAACAAGCAAGTACAAGATGGGGCCCAGTGTGCCAACAAGCAAGTACAAGAGTGCGGCCCAATGTGCCAACATTAAGTACAAGATGGGGCCCAGTGTGCCAACAAGCAAGTACAAGAGTGTGGCCCAGTGTGCCAACAAGCAAGTACAAGAGTGTGGCCCAGTGTAGCAACAAGCAAGTACAAGAGTGCCAAGAGTGCGGCCCAGTGTGCCAACAAGCAAGTGCAAGAGTGCCAAGAGTGCGGCCCTGTGTACCAACAAGCAAGTACAAGACTGCGGCCCAGTGTACCAACAAGCAAGTACAAGAGTGCGGCCCAGTGTACCAACAAGGAAGTACAAGAGTGCGGCCCAGTGTACCAACAAGCAAGTACAATAGTGCGGCCCAGTGTATCAAGAAGCAAGTACAAGAGTGCGGCCCAGTGTGCCAACAAGCAAGTACAAGAGTGCGGCCCAATGTGCCAACAAGCAAGTACAAGAGTGCGGCCCAGTGTGCCAACAAGCAAGTACAAGAGTGCCAAAAGTGTGGCCCAGTGTCCCAACAAGCAAGTACAAGAGTGCGGCCCAATGTGCCAACAAGCAAGTTCAAGAGTGCCAAGAGTGCGGCCCAATGTGCCAACAAGCAAGTACAAGAGTGCGGCCCAGTGTACCAACAAGCAAGTACAAGAGTGCGGCCCAATGTGCCATCAAGCAAGTACAAGAGTGCCAAGAGTGTGCCAGTGTACAACAAGCAAGTACAAGAGTGCGGCCCAATGTGCCAACAAGCAAGTACAAGAGTGCGGCCCAATGTGCCAACAAGCAAGTACAAGAGTGCGGCCAGTGTGCCACAAGCAAGTACAAGATGGGGCCCAGTGCACCAACAAGCAAGTACAAGATGGTGGGCCCAATGTGCCAACAAGCAAGTACAAGAGGCGGCCCAGTGTCAACAACAAGTACAAGAGTGCCAAAAGTGTGGCCCAGTGTCCAACAAGCAAGTACAAGAGTGCGGCCCATGTCCAACAAGCAAGTCAAAGTGGGCCCAGTGCCAACAAGCAAGTACAAAGTGGGCCCGTGTACCAACAAGCAAGTACAAGAGTGCGGCCCATGTCCAACAAGCAAGTACAAAGTGCGGCCCAGTGTACCAAAAAAGCAAGACAGAGCGCCAAGCAAAGCAAGTACAAGAGTCGCCATGTGCAAAAGCAAGTACAAGATGGGCCCAGTGTCCAAAGCAAGTACAAGATGGCCCAGTTCCAACAAGCAAGTACAAGATGCGGCCAGTGTGCCACAAGCAAGTACAAGAGTGCGCCCATGTGCCAACAAGCAAGTATGTGCCAACAAGCAAGTACAAGATGGGGCCCAGTGTCAACAAGCAATAAAGAGTGGCCAATGTGCCAACAAGCAAGTACAAGATGGCCCATGCCAACAAGTCAAGAGGTGGCCCAGTGCACAACAAGACAAGAGGGCCCGTGCAACAAGCAAGTCAAGTGGGCCCAATGTGCCAACAAAGCAAGAGGGCCAGGTGCCAAAGCAAACAAGAGTGCCAGTGCCACAAGCAAGTCAAAGGGGCCCAGTACACAAGACAAGAGCAAGATGGGCCAGTGTGCCAACAAGCAAGTCAAGAGTGCAGGGCCCGTGTACCAACAAGCAAGTACAAGATGCGGCCCATGTCCAACAAGCAAGTACAAGATGGGCCCAGTGTCCAACAAGAAGTACAAGAGTGGGCCCATGTCCAAAAGAAGTACAAGTGGGCCCATGTCAAAAGCAAGTACAAGAGTGCGGCCCATGTGCCAACAAGCAAGTACAAGAGTGGGCCCAATGTGCCAACAAGCAAGTACAAGAGGGGCCCATGTGCCAACAAGCAAGTACAAGAGTGTGCCTCAACAAGCAAGTCAAGAGTGCGGCCCAGTGCCAACAAGCAAGTCAAGAGTGCGCAGTGGCCAAAGAAAAGCAAGTCACAGAGTGGCCCAATGTACAAAGCAAGTACAAGAGTGCGGCCCAAGTACAAAGCAGAGGCCAAAGTGTGGCCCAGTGTCCAACAAGCAAGTACAAGAGTGCGGCCCATGTCCAAAAGCAAGTACAAGAGTGCGGCCCAATGTCCAACAAGCAAGTACAAGATGGGCCCAGTGTCCAACAACAAGTACAAGTGCGGCCCAGTGTACCAACAAGCAAGTACAAGATGGGCCCAGTGTGCCAACAAGCAAGTACAAGAGTGCGGCCCAGTGTGCCAAAAGCAAGTACAAGAGTGCGCCCAGGTACCAACAAGCAAGTACAAGAGTGCGGCCCAGTGTGCCAACAAGCAAGTCAAAGTGGGCCCATGTGCCAAAAGCAAGTACAAGAGGGCCCAGTGTACCAACAAGAAACAAGAGTGCGGCCCATGTGCCAAAAGCAAGTAAAAGTGCGGCCCAGTGTGCCAACAAGCAAGTACAAGAGTGCGGCCCAGTGTGCCAACAAGCAAGTACAAGAGTGTGGCCCAATGTGCCAACAAGCAAGTACAAGAGTGCGGCCCAGTGTACCAACAAGCAAGTACAAGAGTGCCAAAAGTGTGGCCCAGTGTGCCAACAAGCAAGTACAAGAGTGCGGCCCAATGTGCCAACAAGCAAGTACAAGAGTGCGGCCCAGTGTGCCAACAAGCAAGTACAAGATTGCCAAAAGTGTGGCCCAGTGTGCCAACAAGCAAGTACAAGAGTGCGGCCCAATGTGCCAACAAGCAAGTACAAGAGTGCGGCCCAGTGTGCCAACAAGCAAGTACAAGAGTGCCAAAAGTGTGGCCCAGTGTGCCAACAAGCAAGTACAAGAGTGCGGCCCAATGTGCCAACAAGCAAGTTCAAGAGTGCCAAGAGTGCGGCCCAATGTGCCAACAAGCAAGTACAAGAGTGCGGCCCAGTGTACCAACAAGCAAGTACAAGAGTGCGGCCCAATGTGCCATCAAGCAAGTACAAGAGTGCCAAGAGTGCGGCCCAGTGTACCAACAAGCAAGTACAAGAGTGCGGCCCAATGTGCCAACAAGCAAGTACAAGAGTGCGGCCCAATGTGCCAACAAGCAAGTACAAGAGTGCGGCCCAGTGTACCAACAAGCAAGTACAAGATGGGGCCCAGTGCACCAACAAGCAAGTACAAGATGGGGCCCAATGTGCCAACAATCAAGTACAAGAGTGCGGCCCAGTGTGCCAACAAGCAAGTACAAGAGTTCTGCCCAGTGTACCAACAAGCAAGTACAAGAGTGCGGCCCAGTGTACCAACAAGCAAGTACAACAGTGCGGCCCAGTGTACCAACAAGCAAGTACAAGATGGGGCCCAGTGTACCAACAAGCAAGTACAAGAGTTCGTCCCAATGTGCCAACAAGCAAGTACAAGATGGGGCCCAGTGTACCAACAAGCAAGTACTAGAGTGCGGCCCAATGTGCCAACAAGCAAGTACAAGAGTGCGGCCCAATGTGCCAACAAGCAAGTACAAGAGTGCGGCCCAATGTGCCAACAAGCAAGTACAAGAGTGCGGCCCAATGTGCCAACAAGCAAGTACAAGAGTGCGGCCCAATGTGCCAACAAGCAAGTACAAGATGGGGCCCAGTGTACCAACAAGCAAGTACAAGAGTGCGGCCCAATGTGCCAACAAGCAAGTACAAGAGTGCGGCCCAATGTGCCAACAAGCAAGTACAAGAGTGCGGCCCAATGTGCCAACAAGCAAGTACTGTACAAGAGTGCGGCCAAATGTGCCAACAAGCAAGTACAAGATGGGGCCCAGTGTACCAACAAGCAAGTACAAGAGTGCGGCCCAATGTGCCAACAAGCAAGTACAAGATGGGGCCCAGTGTACCAACAAGCAAGTACAAGAGTGCGGCCCAGTGTACCAACAAGCAAGTACAAGAGTGCGGCCTAGTGTACCAACAAGCAAGTACAAGAGTGCAGCCCAGTGTACCAACAAGCAAGTACAAGAGTGCGGCCCAGTGTGCCAACAAGCAAGTACAAGAGTGCGGCCTAGTGTACCAACAAGCAAGTACAAGAGTGCAGCCCAGTGTACCAACAAGCAAGTACAAGAGTGCGGCCCAGTGTACCAACAAGCAAGTACAAGAGTCCTTCACTGACTGATATATGTTTGTGGTTTAGCGTGAGAAGGATATGGCCGTAAGATGATAAATACGAGTGGACATCTCTGTTTCATCAACACTGAAGAATCGTCTCGATAATCGATGGTTTCAATATAAAATATGATATTTAACAGTCTCCATAACAGCCGGGAAGATCCTATTTATTTTAAAAACAGAATGTCCTTTGAATAACGAAGACACAAACAATAGATTGCACGATTTATTGCCTGGCATATTTCGCTGCATCTCGTCAGGTACATACTGCAGAAATCACACAACTTACGTGAATTAACTATATAAATCCTTCAAGTTGAAATATACACATATTCGCACAGTAATGTCACTTATCTACCACGGTAATTTTAAGCTCATCTAGCGCATTTTCTCAAATATAATCTCTATGTTAGTCCCAACTAGATCCACAGCAATAAAAACTCAAAATACACATACTTCAGTCTGTATCTTACTCGCAACTGATATTCTTAGATTGTGACAAAGTCATGCAGGTCTTCGGTTTTATATGACAATACTTTAAGAGGTCTGTAACTGTGGGTGGGTGATGACATCGTCGGCTCTCCTGATGCTAGCTGTTAGATAAGCTGTGTCATTGTTCTTCCGACCTGGCATAAAGACACGAAGTTCTCGAAGATGTAAGGAACATCGACACTAAATATCGAGCGACTGCACGTGTGGATTCATTCATTCATTCATTCATTCATTCATTCATTCATTCATTCATTCATTCAGTCAGTCAGTAGCACGTCCTTTGCAGAACCTCGCTTCCATAACAACCTTCCGGAAAACCTCTCGATCACGAGCAAGATGTCCCGCATCCGATAAACTCATCTGGAGATCATCAGCCACATCCTGCACCCATCTTCACTTTGGCCTTCCTATTCCGCTCTTCTCACCAATCTCTTACAGTCTTATGATATTGCCCTATTCTGGTACAGCATTCATGTATATATTGGTTTTTCTCCTTTCTTGTGTTCTTTCTTATTTCTCGAGTTCTTGCTGTTATCGGATTGACCTTCTTTCTATTTCATTTCCCTTCGTTGTTTTATTAATTCTAACTTGTCTGATGTAATCCATGGCTTTTGTTGCTTTTTCTTGGGCGGAAATATATCCCTGGCTGCAGTTATCAAGATATCTCTAGCTTGTACTCACAATTCATCTGGTTTTAATTCCTCCTGAATAGTCATTAAGACCCCAAAACGATTCCTCACTTCTACGTTGTATGCATCTGGTATTTTTGTGAGATCAAAACGAAGTGGCATTGGTTCTCGGGTAAGCTTTTTGAGTTTTAATTTCAGATCTACTTCTAATAACTGATAATCTATATCACAGTCTGCACTTCGTAAGGTTTTCGCCGGTGTTATGCTTGATCTCTATCTTCTTTGTATTAAAATATAATCTATCTGGTTTTTGGTAGTACTGTCCGGGGACTTCCACGTGAAGAGTCTTCTTGGGTGTTATTTAAAAAGTGTGTTGGCTATCATGAACTCATATTGTGTGCAAAATTGAATTAATTTTTCACCTGCATCATTTCTATTTTCCAATCAAATTTTCCTAAAACGCGTCTCTCATGTTCAGCTCTTCCTGTACCCACTTTTGCACTAAAATCTCCCATTATTATTGCTATGTCATTATGACCAATCTTATGTAATGTGTCTCGCAGTGTGCTGTAAAAATCTTAAATTTAGTCCTCCTCTGCTGTTGAAGTAAGTGCATTTAACTTTATGAGAGTTGTGTTGTATTTTGGATGGTCTTTAAGTCTGATAGTGATGATTCTGTCACTAAACGGGTTATATCCAATTAAAGCTTTTGCAGTTATTTTATCTCAACAAAATGCCACATATGGATTAGAAGCTAAATATGTGTTTTAGTATCTATCTATGCCACTGTCTCATCCATTAGTTTTACCAGTGAGCGGTAAATATTGCCCATTCTGTTCTTTCGTAGAGTTAAAACATTTAACACATTTATTTGGTAGTAAGTATTAAAGAGCTCGACGGTATTGGTACCTAACAATCATTGCTGAAGTAGCTAATGGAAGTAGAACCTTATACACAGCAATAAGAATGAATCAACAGCGTTCTGTGGTCATATAATGATAACAGAGGGCCTAAAGAACATCGTGCCGACTTAGTATTTGCTGCAGAAGATGGTGAGTCATAATGCGTCATGGTCTAAAGCGTTGCGTGTGGGAATATCATCAGCAGAACTGATCCATAACAACAAAGGGTCGAGATCTGTGAAGGGACATGAAAGCCCATGCATGTGGGCAGGGCAGATGCTGATGATGATTACTGTTGATATTAACGCCCAAGGCTTCAACACTGACAACATGAACCTGATTCCTCTATAGTCTATAGCAAGGCTGACTTACTGGCAAAACGCTCGCAGGGTCTCCACGTCCACGCCGCAGCACAACTTCTCCGGGCTGTTCTGCATATTTTGAAAATGAAAGCTGTAGGAGGTGAAGCAGGAGTGGGCTTTTGTGGACACATCTCTAGGACAGCTGCCGATCACAAGCTTCATGACTGAAATATAGTTGTAGAAGTGTTCAGTGCAACTTGTGATCAACAATTATATTAAACATTATTTATATTTATACTTGAAATCATATACCAATAACAGTAGTAGATATAAACAGACCCGTTCCTTATTTGTATATTTTAGATTTCCAATAGGTGTCTGTCGTGAAACGTTTACTTGTATTCCAACCGTTCAAGCCACTCCACTCGTCGACGCCTTACGAAGAAGTGTTGGCGCTAGACTGGTCAACCTGCCCCAGACTTATTCTTGCACAACTGATAACCAAGGACGACTGTTATTTCCCTCTGTCCTTGTTCTACGGACTTTATTCCTGAATATCTTATACGCTCTTGCCGGTAATTTCTACCTACATTATTAAAGACGCCGTTTATACACATAGCATATCTATAGACCAATATTGTAATGTATCTATCCGACAAGTTTACAACAAAGATACCCAACATTTTGTAATGGTGTGACTGAAAAGGTTTCTTAATATAGCAGAACATGTGATTTGAAAGTTTGATTTCTAATTCTTTTAACACGTCTAACATTTATGCAGTAAAACGTGCAGGCAATGCTTTCCTACAATGTTGCATTTATTTCTGTGGAACATAAAATGCAATTTATTATTTGTTATCAGCTTATTTGGATCTGCATCATAGTGAAACAGGACGAGCATTATTGTTAGTACGCTGCTTTTACTCCTGCTGTAGCGTCAGTGCCCAAGGGGTTGTGAACGCAGTTTCAAAATTCTAGGGTTGATTGCGAATGTCAACTACTAATGACTTGATTCATGGTCATTGTACCGATCTGCCGGTGTTGTCAGACATACTGTGTGCTGAACTATTGGGTTTGCTGCTATACAGTTATGCCTGCACAGAACCAGATTAACCTTGCCAGATACTACAGCATACATGGTGTTCTGGCTATGGCGCAGTTAAGACAAAAACAGAGCTCAAGTGGCAAGATGTTTTGTTTTTGCGCTAAAGGTAATAGTGATGGGGAAGGAAACAGCTACATATGAGGCTCGGAGTGGGCAGATGGTAAATTGGTTGAGAACCATTGATTTATCACATTCAGATTCCTGCTATTTGATAACGTCACTTTGTTTCTATTGTTTCTGGATTATTGAAGTCTTTACTCGTGGTCGCTTTATTTGTTACAAAGGCTCCCATCGGAAGCAAGGTACGCTGTAGATATTCAAGATCCCATTTATCTTGTCCCACGCGAACAAATCCACACACTGTTAACCAGACATCATCTACGAACTGACATTCAAGTGCTGCATTCTCCACGACCTGTTCCTGGTTTACAAAAGGCACCATTCCCCAGAGTAGAGCCAGACCGTTGTTTCCAGTGGTGGCTGGTTCGGTCATGCCACACGTGTACACGTCTCAGAAGCAGTTTTAGGATAGCTGTATTGTCTACAGAGATTTTGGAGCACCAAGGTTTTCTAGTGCTCTCATTCATCTCACGTGGCTAGTGTCAAACAAGCTAAATTCGTGCAATACAACTGTACACTGGTACGTGTGAGAAGAAACCACGGACACGTGCTGTAACAACTGAAAATATGGAAAATAGAGAGGAAAACAGGAAAAGGAGATTCACCATTAAGTGGGGAAGTATCGTCGCGCGAGTGTGTCGGCCAAGTATAACCCCAGCGCCAGCTGATCATGACCGGGATTTTTATCACGCAGCGGCGTCTGTGGCTGAGGGGTAGCGAACCCGGTCGCCAATCCGCACACCGAGTTCCAGATCAGCTGCTGGAATTCGGAAGCTGGCCGCCTTGCGTTGGTTTTTAACAATATTAGTGTACATGTCCATCGTCCAGAAAGCAATGGCAAACTACTGGGGAAAAAATTGCCCAGAACATCACATACAACAAAAATGCTGATGTTGATTGCGACGTTCAGGAAAGGACACGCAAATAACTTAGTCGCTTAAAAGTCGACAGGGTCGACTTCATTGCACCGGGTTTTATCCCATATGGCTCGGTCTCTTTCCGCAGTACGGAAAGCGTCGCAGAAAGCACGAACTCCGTAGCTTTTAGCGACGACCCACAGGAGTCTCCGAAACATTTAACTTGTAAACCGAAGGGTGCGGCCCGGAATCGAACCCACAACCTTCGGAGCATGAGTCAAACGGCTTGACCACTTCGCCACAGAGACTCCCAAATAACTTAAATGCCAAAAAAATGCCACTGACAAAACTACATTTCCAAAGAGAAACACAAGAACAACAATGACATTTACACACATAAGCCATAAAGAATAAGTTATATAATGTGTTGTCTGGCGTATGGCGCAGCATCCCATCAGTTTATATTGCAGAAGTGAATGAAGAAATGGGAAAAGTCACAAACTTCGAGTAACTTGGCACCATAATCAACATCGTTGGCGACTGCTGGGTAGAAATCAGACGTAGACAGGCCAAGCTAATACAGAGGTTAAACAGTGTTGAGAGTCTATGGCTCATCACCACATACACACGTAGACAGGCCAAGTTAATACAGAGGTTAAACAGTGTTGAGAGTCTATGGCACATCACGACAGACAGACGTAGACAGGCCAAGTTAATACGGAGGTTAAACAGTGTTGAGAGTCTATGGCACATCACGACAGACAGACGTAGACAGGCCAAGTTAATACAGAGGTTAAACAGTGTTGAGAGTCTATGGCACATCACCACATACAGACGTAGACAGGCCAAGTTAATACAGAGGTTAAACAGTGTTGAGAGTCTATGGCACATCACGACAGACAGACGTAGACAGACCAAGTTAATACAGAGGTTAAACAGTGTTGAGAGTCTATGGCACATCACCACATACAGACGTAGACAGGCCAAGTTAATACAGAGGTTAAACAGTGTTGAGAGTCTATGGCACATCACGACAGACAGACGTAGACAGGCCAAGTTAATACAGAGGTTAAACAGTGTTGAGAGTCTATGGCACATCACGACAGACAGACGTAGACAGGCCAAGTTAATACAGTGGTTAAACAGTGTTGAGAGTCTATGGCACATCACCACATACAGACGTAGACAGGCCAAGTTAATACAGAGGTTAAACAGTGTGAGAGTCTATGGCACATCACGACAGACAGACGTAGACAGGCCAAGTTAATACAGAGGTTAAACATTGTTGAGAGTCTATGGCATATCACCACATACAGACGTAGACAGGCCAAGTTAATACAGAGGTTAAACAGTGTTGAGAGTCTATGGCACATCACGACAGACAGACGTAGACAGGCCAAGTTAATACAGAGGTTAAACAGTGTTGAGAGTCTATGGCACATCACGACAGACAGACGTAGACAGGCCAAGTTAATACAGAGGTTAAACAGTGTTGAGAGTCTATGGCACATCACGACATACAGACGTAGACAGGCCAAGTTAATACAGAGGTTAAACAGTGTTGAGAGTCTATGGCACATCACGACAGACAGACGTAGACAGACCAAATTAATACAGAGGTTAAACAGTGTTGAGAGTCTATGGCACATCACCACTTACAGACGTAGACAGGCCAAGTTAATACAGAGGTTAAACAGTGTTGAGAATCTATGGTACATCACGACAGACAGATGAAAGTACACCTGTTTCAGAACATGCATCTTCCCTGTGACAATACAAGGATGTGTCATGGAGGATTCAGCAATCACTGAAGACGACATTCAGGGATTTTGAGCTGCATAAACATTCATAGAATGTAGCGGATAAGAAGGAAGAGAAATACTAACATTCCACAAGATCTATTCATAGAAGAAAACTGGCCCATTCACAGCGTTATATCAAGGAACTATTTTGGCTACATTAAACGTCACTTCTTCTTCTTCTTCTTCTTCTTCTTCTTCTTCTTCTTCTTCTTCTTCTTCTTCTTCTTCTTCTTCTTCTTCTTCTTCTTCTTCTTCTTCTTTCGTTCGCCTGAAATATGCTTATTAAACGTCACAACGGCTGGGAAAGAGAAGTTGGGGAGGGAGGGGGAGGCATCATTCCTGGAAGAATAGGGACAGATGGATCAGAACGATGATGGACACAGGGCACTGAAGACACATTGAGCATCAGGATGCATTAGTCAGTAGAACTGGCAAGGGATCAACAACATTTCGTCCGGCCGCGATGAGAGCGTTGTTCTGCCACGGAATTACTACGTCTTCTGTTTTCTATTGCCCTTTATTCTCCTTTGGCGTGCGACCCTCAACAAATTCACCCCAAGTCTTTTTCCTCAGCTAGGTCATGCAGCTCTAAAATATCCTCTCCATGTTATCCATTTCTGTTTCTACTTCTCTTCTCCGTGTCATTTCAGCTCTTCTTCTATTTAGTTTGCCCTGTGGATTCTAGATAAAGGCCTGTCTGGTTATACTATTCTCGGGTTGTCTCTCTATTTGCCCTATACAGCGACAGCATAATCTATCTTTCACCTCTTGGTTCACTATACATGTCCTATACAGCGCCAGCATCTATCTTTCACCTCTTGGTTCACTATATATGTCCTATACAGCGCCAGCATCTATCTTTCACCTCTTGGTTCACTATATATGTCCTATACAGCGCCAGCATCTATCTTTCACCTCTTGATTCACTATACATGTCCTATACAGCGCCAGCATGTATCTTTCACCTCTTGATTCACTATACATGTCCTATTCAGCGCTAGCATGTATCTTTCACCTCTTGATTCACTATACATGTCCTATACAGCGACAGCATAATATATCTTTCACCTCTTGGTTCACTATACATGTCCTATACAGCGCCAGCATGTATCTTTCACCTCTTGATTCACTATACATGTCCTATTCAGCGCTAGCATGTATCTTTCACCTCTTGATTCACTATACATGTCCTATACAGCGCCAGCATGTATCTTTCACCTCTTGATTCACTATACATGTCCTATACAGCGCCAGCATCTATCTTTCACCTCTTGGTTCACTATATATGTACTATACAGCGGCAGCTTCTATCTTTCACCTATTGGTTCACTATATGTCCTATTACAGCGCCAGTTTCTATCTTTCACCTCTTGGTTCACTAGTATTTGTCTGTTTCTGTCTATGAGTTAAACATTGATGGTTCTGTCATACCATTGTAGTCCTATTCTGCGCAGACACCAATTAATGTATGTTTGTAGTTTATTTTTCATCGTTTTCATCGTTGCCCATTGTTAATCCACGCAGTAGTGCGGATTTAAAGGATAGAAGTGAATAGTTTCAGTTTGTTGACTAGTTTAATTTCGTTTTACTGCTACACATGCCTTAATGTTATAAAAGCTGCTCTTGCCAATTGTGTTTGTATTCTGATATCTTTATCTGTTCCCTCATCTGTCCCTGTATTGCTACCTGAATAGGATTATGATTGTGTATCTTGAAGTGAAGCGTCTCCAAGGGAGGGTTATGATTTGTGCGCTGTTTTCCTATTGTCTTTGTCTTTCCCCCCAAGCAATTTTAAACCTCACATTCAGTATTAGTTTATCTTGCATCTGATATCGAACGTGAGAGGTGAGGGCAATGTTGTAATCGAAGTCCAGGTCGCTGTGCTGCTTTGAGAGAGAAGTCCACTTAAGGCAGATGCTGTCTTCGGAATATAATCAGAACAGCAGAGATGACAAAATACACCCCTGTCTAACTTGTGTTCTTGTTACGAATGCTAGTTGTTCCTTTGGATGATTCTGCACCTCATGTCTCTACATGTTGTCTTTATTAAGTTAATGATTTTCTGTCGATAAACTTCGTTTCACTATATAGCGAACCATGTAATACACGTACGGACGTGCGCGTACACACGTGCATACGATGAGAAGTCAATGGACACATTCCTAACACACGTGCATACAATGAGAAGTTCATGGACACATTCCTGTCTCACACACGTGCATACAATGAGAAGTTCATGGACACATTCCTGTCTCACACACTGTGACATAATGTCCCCAGTTGGCACCAGCTTGCAGACGATTATAAATATCTTTTCCTAGAAAGAATAATTTCATGTGTGGGGGACTGGCGGTTGCCTTATATGGTAATGCTTAGCGCACATATCATTGTTCAGATAGAGGCAAGGAATGTGGCAGTAGCTGGGAATAGCTTAGAATAGTTTGGTAAAACTCCCAGGCGGGACCAGAGATAGTCACTTGAGTCTGGGCCAGCCACCGATTAGGATGTGATTCGTTCCGGGAGCGGGTAGAGGCCCCATTGTGGGGCCATTTTTGCCTCTATGTTGCATTGGTGAGCATACATCTGGTTTTTTAGAATGATAAGATTTGTGTTAGAGAAGTTAATACAATCTTTGTTTGATATGAGAAGTATCCTACATTTCATGTATGTATTTTGGCGGACTTTGCTACGGCACCGTTACTTCTGTAAGAAAGCCAGCCTGAGATTTGAACGTCTATACAACTGTTCTATATTCCTATGCTTACAATTCTTATCCAATTCTTATCATGCTATGATTACGGCTTCATCTTCTTTTGAAGAGTTGATGTCTCTGTAAATTCTATACCGTGTCTGCAGAGTTCAATCTATCTTCACTTTTGGTTCACTCTCATCTAGGGAAGAACCTATCTTTACCGGACTTTTGGTAAAGTATTCAGGTGTTACATAATGCCTTTGTTAAAGATTCAGATATTGTACGCATATATATCTTGTGTGTGTGAATCTTTACTTTATCTGTGTACAGAATATGCTGGGGACGGAACATATATTTTGTGTGTATGACAGCCTGGGGACACAGTTAGATAAGACACCCCATTGCTTTTGTCGGATTGGTGGATCATGTATGTCGTGGCTCAATCATATTTAGGAGAACGGTTCACCTACCTACATACTCATTTTTACCTGTCGTAAATCGTGCAGTGTGCTTGCCACAATAACAAGACATTGGAGCCAATATTTCCACAACTTCGACTTTAGTCACACACCACACCCCCCCCCCCCTCGGGCATGTTCTATAACAGAGTGTTGTACTCCCATATAGAGAGGAGTGTTTGTATGTGGGAGAATATATCTCCATTTGGTATCTGTGATGTCCTGTTCGGTGTATAGGTAGAAGCGTGAGGTTGGTAGAGTGTTCAGATTACCGCCCCACTTTCCCGCCAAATAAACGCATACGTTACAGGCGCACAGGGGATACCCCTTCAGGATATGGGGATTGTCCTCTACCTATATGTTCTGTTGTTGTCTCTGTGAGTCTTATGAACCTGCGTAATACGCTAGTATATTCATAGTTTGTCATTTTGATTTGCAGACAATTGAGGCAGGCGGGGAACATCTTGGCTGGATCTTGGCTGGATCTTAGCTGGATCTTAGAGTCTACAACATCTTGGCTGATTTTAGCTGAATCGACGTATAGACCACTTTGGCTGTACACATTTGGCGATACTTTTGGACGAAAAGTCTGTTATGAGGGTTACTGGTATAGCCCAAAAAGTCACCCAGTGCTGCCAAACAGCCACATTTTTTCCTAGAAAACCAGAGGGGAAGTAATCCCCTATTATTCTTCTGGCAACTGGGAGAAACTCCAGACGGAGTTATCTCCTTTTTTGGGTTTGACATTCTAGTGACATGTATTGAAAAGCTTCAACTACTCATCCCTGGCGTCTGACGAGAGATGACACTAATCTTCTTCCTGTAATATCAGGGAAGTTATAGTCTGCAACAGCTTACGGACTGGAGGTTACTCTCGATGTGAAGCAGTCATACTTAATGGATGTGAACTATGAAACCCAGTACGGATTACTCCCGTGTTACAATGTCCCACTGGCGATCTTGTGGATTCATCTTTTTCTTTGGACGAAGCATGTTACCCATTTATATTACGGGAGGCCGCCTAACGATGTTCAGCCAGCGATGACACCAACGCATAGAGAGTTCTTCGTTCGCTGGAGACCCCAGCGACTTTGTTGAGAGTCTGTGCTTTATTCGTTCCAGAATGTTGGGAGAGGGGCTTCTTATTCTTCCTGGTTAATCATGGAAGTTATAGGTCTGCCAAAGTCACGGATGGGATGGTACTTTCCTTCTGAGAGGTCATCATAATTTGACTTAAATATGAACCCAGCTACACTTCCCTGGTTTGTTTAAATGTCGTGCTGAGACATTTGAGACTTCGTCTTTTTCCACGATTAAGCATGCAAGTCTTACCATTTTCGGGAAATCGCCTAGAGAGGTTCAACTAGCTCTGACCCATCCTCAGGGAGAGTCCTTCCTTCACCAACAACCCCAGTACGTCGTTGAGAGTCCGTGCTTCCACTTTTCCCGCATGATGGACATTAATACCAAGGGGTGAAATCCCTATTTTATGCAGACATATTTTCCTCTCAAGACCAATGCCATATCGAGTAGTCCAGACTCAGTCACACCATCATCATTTTTATAGAAGGGAAATTGAGGACAGTTCCTTTTGTTAGTCAATTATGACTGTATGTGATCAACTTCAATGAGCCGTATTCCCATTACTGTGTTCAGTATCCAGAGAACCTTGTTTTTCCTCAGTGGCACATTGTGGGGTTTGGTCAATTCAGGATGGGAGGAACCCATCTCTTTCAGCGGTAGAATCTGAAGAGGAGTTAGGTTGTGACAGGAGAAGTGTCGTCATAGACTTGTGGGTGTGGTAGAATGAAGACAGTTGTAGCGAAGCCCTGTGTGGAGTGAATCTACATTCTCCTGATTTTGAATATTGGTGTCTGCACGAACTTAGTTACAATAATGACACAATCACCAGTCAGATATCTGATCTATGTTCTGGTTGGTTTTTCCGTGTGATAGACATCATGTAGGGGTAGGGAAGAGAAGAGGAGGAGAGAGTTTTAGAGAGTTAATTCATGCATTTCTTGAGAATGTATATTTTTTGTTGATGTTTTGATAGATTGTAGTGAAGACAGAGTCTTGTACTTCCAGATTATGAGAGTCTGGCAATAAACATATATGTTCGTCAGGAGAGTTTTCATTGTCTAGTGACCAGTGTAACACTGTTTGTTGTTGTAAAGAACTGTGCTACTGTGTTTGTAGATGTGCAGAGAATCCAGTGGGAGGTCGACCAACACACAGTCTCAGATATTTTATCCAAGAACCACAACTTGATAGAGATCTGTGGTTAAGAGACCTATTCTCTGTTTTATTCTTCAGGAAGGTAGTTTATCTTGTAACGTGGGTGGAGTCTATCCGACCATCACCCCATTCTTACTTCAAAAGAGCCAATAACTACTCTATTCCTGGAGTCTTTTAGGAAATAAACTGTCTCGATCTACTGCCTTTATATGGGGCGAACCTGATGGACCGATTGATTATTTCACCTAGACACAATTTCAGTCCATTTCATATGGTATTCTCATTAATTATACCACACACACATGCATACAATGAGAAGTTCATGGACACATTCCTGTCTCACACACGTGCATACAATGAGAAGTTCATGGACACATTCCTATATTACACACATGCATACAATGAGAAGTTCATGGACACATTCCTGTCTTACACACACATGCATACAATGAGAAGTTCATGGACACATTCCTGTCTCATACACACGTGCATACAATGAGAAGTTCATGGACACATTCCTGTCTTACACACACGTTCATACAATGAGAAGTTCATGGACACATTCCTGTCTCACACACGTTCATACAATGAGAAGTTCATGGACACATTCCTGTCTTACACACGTGCATACAATGAGAAGTTCATGGACACATTCATGTCTCAAACACGTGCATACAATGATAAATTCATGGACACATTCCTGTCTTACACAGTTCATACAATGATAAATTCATGGACACATTCCTGTCTCACACACATGCATACAATGAGAAGTTCATGGACACATTCCTGTCTCACACACGTGCATACAATGATAAATTCATGGACACATTCCTGTCTTACACAAACGTGCATACAATGAGAAGTTCATGGACACATTCCTGTCTCACACACGTGCATACAATGAGAAGTTCATGGACACATTCCAGACTTACACACACGCGCATACAATGAGAAGTTCATGGACACATTCCTGTCTCACACACGTTCATACAATGAGAAGTTCATAGACACATTCCTGTCTCACACGTATACATACAATGAGAAGTTCATGGACACATTCCTGTCTTACACACATGCATACAATGACAAGTTCATGGACACATTCCTGTCTTACACACATGTACATACAATGAGAAGTTCATGGGCACATTCCTGTCTCACACTCATGCATACAATGAGAATTTCATGGACACATTCTTGTCTCACACACACGCATACAATGAGAATTTCATGGACACATTCCTGTCTCACACACGTGCATACAATGATAAATTCATGGACACATTCCTGCCTCACACACATGCATACAATGAGAAGTTCATGGACACATTCCTGTCTTACACACACGAGCATACAATGAACAGTTTATGGACACATTCCTGTCTCACACACGTTCATACAATGAGAAGTTCATGGACACATTCCTGTCTTACACGCATACATACAATGAGAAGTTCATGGCACACACGTGCATACAATGAGAAGTTCATGGCACACACGTTCATACAATGAGAAGTTCATGGACACATTTCTGTCTCCCACGCATACATACAATGATAAGTTCATGGACACATTCCTGTCTCACACGAATACATACAATGAGAAGTTCATAGACACATTCCTGTCTTACACACGTGCATACAATGAGAAGTTCATGGACACATTCCTGTCTTACACACGTGCATACAATGAGAAGTTCATGGACACTTTCCTGTCTTACACACATGCATACAATGAGAAGTTCATGGACACATTCCTGTCTTACACACGTGCATACAATGAGAAGTTCATAGACACATTCCTGTCTTACACACGTGCATACAATGAGAAGTTCATGGACACATTCCTGTCTTACACACGTGCATACAATGAGAAGTTCATGGACACATTCCTGTCTTACACACGTGCATACAATGAGATGTTCATGGACACATTCCTGTCTTACACACGTGCATACAATGAGAAGTTCATAGACACATTCCTGTCTTACACACGTGCATACAATGAGAAGTTCATGGACACATTCCTGTCTTACACACGTGCATACAATGAGAAGTTCATGGACACATTCCTGTCTTACACACATGCATACAATGAGAAGTTCATGGACACATTCCTGTCTTACACACGTGCATACAATGAGAAGTTCATAGACACATTCCTGTCTCACACACGTACATACAATGAGAAGTTCATAGACACATTCCTGTCTCACACACGTGCATACAATGAGAAGTTCATGGACACATTCCTGTCTTACACACACGTGCATACAATGAGAAGTTCATGGACACTTTTCTATCTTACACACACGTGCATACATTGAGAAGTTCATGAACACATTCCTGTCCTACACACACGTGCATACAATGAGAAGTTCATGGACACATTCCTGTCTTACACACGTGCATACAATGAGAAGTTCATGGACATATTCCTGTCTTACACACGTGCATACAATGAAAAGTTCATGGACATAATCCTGTCTTACACACGTGCATGCAATGAGAAGTTCATGGACACATTCCTGTCTTACACACGTGCATACAATGAGAAGTTCATGGACACATTCCTGACTTACACACACATGCATAAAATGAGAAGTCCATGGACACATTGCTGTCTCACACACGTGTTTAGTTTAATTTAGTTTAGTTTAGTCGACGGATCAACATCACGGCACACGGGTGTATCTCATAAGTGCTCCGTTCTACTCCTAACTCAAGCCTGAATGCGGATAATCTCAGCTCATTGCACGAACTCCGTAGCACCGGCGAGGATCCTGACATACTTTGGGTAGATTTTTAACTCAAAATTTCAAAAACTCTTGTTTGATTTCCCACTGCCAAGGGAATTTTTTTTTTACGTTTTACGTGCGCAACAATACACACGGGCGTCCGATGTCACTACACAAAGACAAGGGAATATTATTTGTTACTCTAAGTCCATGTGCAAAATTCTCGGCCCTCACCGGGGCTTGAAACCAGGACCTCCAGCACTCGAGACGGACTCCAGCACTCGAGACGGACACTATACCTCGAGACCACTCATCCCCCTCACTCCCCCGCATGTCTCACACACGTGCATACAATGAGAAGTTCGTGTGTGTCATATAGACATCGTCTAGACAGATTCCATTCGGCGGTAACAGGTTCTATCTGCCCGTGGGTACCCAAGAAGACTAGAAATCCTATTTAACTATCCAAGAGACCAGGGGCACAAGTGATATCGTAAGACACATGGAAAATCCCTAGCCTTAAGCCGTGGTCGGACCCTGCACCTTCTTCACAATCCCCACCACCACCACCACAACCAATGTGTGAGCTTTCAGTAAACTTATTCTTTGAAAGATGACGATGGGATTTCCCTTTGCGCTGTGCATCCACAGTAGTGGTTTCAAACCTCGGCTATTGCTAGCAATGTTTGGCTGTCATGAAAAGTGTTCAAGTGCAAAGGTGTCCAGAGGTGCATGCTCTATCCACCGAATTGAGTTGCCACTCATGTACGTTTCATGTCCTCGTCATCTAAGAGGCATTGATCGGAGCTTGTCTTCATTGAGCTGAGACCTTTATAACATGTCTCATTCTCTTCAGTGCATTCTTCTCCCCGTCAGCTTCTTCTCCTCCTCCGCGTCCTCAGTGTCATGTATTTGTTCCTTGTAGTTTAGATGAGTGGTCTGGTAACACCTGCAGCTCTCAGTTACTTAGTTACTTAGTCACGGTTCCAACTTCACGGCAACGGGTCGTCCTCATTATGCTCCGTTTCTGTGCCAGTGAATATCACACAAAATGCTCCTCATTGCCCAATGTGAAAAGTGGAACAGACAGGAGTCTCGGCAAGCCAACAGCTCGCACAGGTACACTGTGCATAATGCCGCCGCCAGAATGCCACCACAAAAGTCCTCCACGAAAACTAACGTTCATCGTCGATGGAATCGCTAGTCACCAGAAAGACTTCATTGACAAGGGTTTTATCCAACAATGCCCGATCTCTTTCCGGAGGGCGACCCACCAAAAGTGCCACACAAAGCACGAACTCCGTAGCTCCAGCGACGAGTCCCAGGAATCTCCAGAAAAATGCACTCGTGAACCGAAAAGGCAAACCAGTGAATTCAGTGACAGCCGGCAATTGTTCCGAACGTGCAGTTCACCGTGCAAACAACAGCGGACAGATGTAGATGTAAAAGCATTTCACACGAATCTCACAGCTCACAATGTCGCGCCACGCACTCACTCAGTAGCAGGGCGACGGGACCATGTACTATCAGTCCAACATGGGGAAACTACGAAAGCAAAACGTAGCCACAAGCATAAACACGTCAGAGGACTTAACGGATCAATGCCTAACCGCCACGTTGGGGGATCTCAGTACCTTAGCGATTACTTATTCTCTGTCCACGATATTCGCAACACTCTTTTAAAAAGCCAAACCTCCACTGTCTCCAGTTTCTTCACCGTTTCATTACTCATTATCCAGTTCATTACTCATTTCCAGTTTATTAATTTTTTGTCCAGTTCATTACTCATCATGAACAGAAATGGGTGTACGTAAATAAAAGTCAGTAGAGTGGTAATCATTTCTCGAACGCCATCTACATCATTAATGAAGACTTGACTGCAGTGAGACTGAAATTGATTAATCGATCCAACAGTCAACGTCGCACTGTAAGCTGTTTAATTGATAGTTAAGTAGAGTTTAATTCACCTGTGGCTTCGCCCAGATCTACGTCGAACAGTATAGACAGCACCAGCGTAAACGTAGAAGACCGACGGCCAAGAGTGGGACTGTCAGTAGTGACACGGTGTACTTGCATCAGCACAAAAGGTGTATGGAATGCATGGCCGGCTGCTGAAGCCTATTGAGGTGAATATTGTAAATAAACTTTGTGAGCTGCAGCTGTGCGTTTTGTTAACTCCGTGCCAAGCATCTTCCAGCAAGCGAGTGAGCCACCTGAAGAGTCACGGTGAACACAACTGCCATAAGCCAATGAACCTCAATACACTCTTGACCATTTCATTATTCATTGTCCATTTCGTTACTCATTATCCAGTTCATTATTTGTTGTCGAGTTTATTACTCATTGTCCAGTTCATTACTCATTCTGCCAGTTAATTACTCATTGCCAGAAATAGCTTCCCTATAGAAAAACAGACCAAAAACTGTGTTTCATAAATCAGTTGTTATAATTCTGAAGTCTGTTTTCAAGTCTTGTAAACGAATTTTTGGATTTGTTGTTTGCCCGCAAGATCTTGACATGCCTTAATATTGATGGTTCCGTCGCTCTTCTACTGAGTGAGTGCGTGGCGCGACACTGTGAGCTGTGAGTTTCGTGTGAAGTGCTTTTGAATCTGCCCGAGGTTTTTTGGAACGTGACTGCATGTTCGGAGCGATGGCAGATGGCTATGTCCCAGAGTTGACCGGTTTTTGCCTTATGCAGAAATGCGTGGCTGCTGGGCTTCTGGTTGACTGCCACTGCCATCGACGATGAACTGTATTTCGTGGACTGTGTGGGTGAACATCTATGAAACATCCAGATGGAATAATGACTGCAGATTCCATCAGAAATGAACTGGGTGTTTTGTGTGGGGCCTATTGTGTTGACATTCTGGCAGCGGCATTATGCACAGTGTATCTGTGCGGGCTGTTGTTTGTCAAGACTCCTGTCTTTTCCACTTTTCACATTTGGCAGTGGGGAGCATTTTGTATGATATTCACTGGCACAGGAACGGAGCATAATGGGGACGACCCGTTGCTGTGAAGTTGGAACTGCAACTAACTAACTAACTAACTAACTATTGCCACATCCTGTTGTAGTCAAGATCTTGACATGCCTTCTATATTGTCATATCCTGTTGTAGTCAAGATCTTGACATGCCTTCTATATTGTCATATCCTGTTGTAGTCAAGATCTTGACATGCCTTCTTTCTATATTGTGATATCCTGTTGTAGTCAAGATCTTGACATGCCTTCTATATTGTCATATCCTGTTGTAGTCAAGATCTTGACATGCCTTCTATATTGTCATATCCTGTTGTAGTCAAGATCTTGAAATGCTTTCTATATTGTCATATCCTGCTGTAGTCAAGATCTTGACATGCCTTCTATATTGTCATATCCTGTTGTAGTCAAGATCTTGACATGCCTTCTATATTGTCATATCCTGTTGTAGTCAAGATCTTGACATGCCTTCTATATTGTCATATCCTGCTGTATTCAAGATCTTGACATGGCTTCTATATTGTCATATCCTGCTGTATTCAAGATCTTGACATGCCTTCTATATTGTCATATCTTGTTGTAGTCAAGATCTTGACATGCCTTCTATATTTTCATATCCTGTTGTAGTCAAGATCTTGACATGCCTTCTATATTTTCATATCCTGTTGTGGTCAAGATCTTCCTCACACATGTTGGAAGTAGTGCGCGTTTGAACTCATCCTTCTCGGCTTTACTGAATGCAGCTGAAACCAGAAAACTCCAGGTTAAAATTATCTGTGGCAAGAAGTAACTTCTGAAATGAGGAGAAATGTCCATTCCTTCACTCTGGGCTACCAGTACACGGAGTTGTGTGGAATGAAGAACCACGAACGATGATGACGTGATAAGAACTTCTCCACAGGAAAACTTTAATTTCAGCTAGAACACCATTACTTCCAAGGGAAAATCGATTCTTGATTTCAGCGCATAAATATGTCGGAGATGACGATGCATTTAGGAGAAATTGCATTTCATTGACAACCGATGATTGAATTCTGAAAATAGGTTCACATCTGTGGTTAACATCTATGTATTTTAGTTGTTTGTTGCAACTTCACATGTATGGTCAACATTATATTATGTCATTTGGTTATGTTGCAATATCACATCTATATACAAAATATGTGTCTTCTAATGGTTTGTTGCAACTTCACATCTATGTCTTGTAGTTGCAAGTTACAACTTTACATTGAATATATCAACCTCCATTATATTGTGAGACAGTGCTATGTCAAGTTTCATGTGTTCATCCAGTATACTTCTATCGTTGTTGTTGTTTTCATTACGGCACTTCTATCATTTCTGGAGTGTATCATGAGAGTTTTCCCGGGCCGAGGAATAAAGATCGTCTGCCCCAGAGGTCGCCACACAATATACATGCTAAATTTTGTTATGTTTAAAAACCTCGAGCCTCACGAGGATGGAACACAACGATGTGTGGGGTGGACAATTTAAAAATCCCGAGCCTCACGATGATGGAACACAACGATGTGTGGGGTGGACAATTTAAAAATCCCGAGCCTCACGAGGATGGAACACAACGATGTGTGGGGTGGACAATTTAAAAATCCCGAGCCTCACGAGGATGGAACACAACGATGTGTGGGGTGGACAATTTAAAAATCCCGAGCCTCACGAGGATGGAACACAACGATGTGTGGGGTGGACAATTTAAAAACCCCGAGCCTCACGAGGATGGAACACAACGATGTGTGGGGTGGACAATTTAAAAACCCCGAGCCTTACGAGGATGGAACACAACAATGTGTGGGGTGGACAATTTCACCGATGTAACCCCCATCCCTTTCCCCGCTCCTAAAAGCATGCTTCTGTACTTGTCAAAGAAAACACAGAGGTGGTAAGATGGACAAGCTAGCATCCCAGCCTTGCCGATATTCAAAATTGGAGTCCTCTTGGAGAGTGTCCTCGGCAAGAGAAGTATGGTCCACCACTGAAGACCCACTACAGACGGTCCACAGCGGAAGACCCACTATAGAAGATTCACAGCGGAAGACCCACTATGGCGCAGTGGCCACCCCAACAAACTCGGCAAGACAAAGAAATACTGACACACATCGTCATACACCTCGTAGCATCAACATGGAAGCCACTAGTCTATCGAGTATGAGAGACGATGGCTGGCGAAAAGCATTACACCGAATCTTACCAATCAACAAATAAAAGAGCAGCTGCAGCGAGAAAATCAAATCATGAAATTCAACAATGTGGGGCGACTAATGATGAAAGACCAAACCTGGACAAAAGCCGCATGCAGGGAGCCAAAGAAGAATAGTCAACCAACACAGAACCGGCGTCACCAGTGGCTACAGGCTGGGGGTGATACTGAGGAGGGGATCTGAGGGAGATATTGAGGAGAGGATCTGGATTAATAGTTCAACGTACAGTAATGATCACCTGTTGACTGACTGACTTGCGGACTGACTATCAGAGCAAATCTGTCATGTCCACGCATGCCCGGCTGGGTCGACATTATGAACAAGCTAGGGACAGATCTATAAATATTGAGTATATTAAAGAGTCATCCTCATTCTCATCATTAGAGGCCAGCATGGACGAATGGATAAGAACGCGCGTTCTTATGGCGAGGTAAGGGGTTCAACCCCTACACCGGACAGCTGGACTTAAACTGTTGACTTCCTGTCCTTGACTTGAGGACGTAAATTACAAGTACTTCTGAAGTCGGAGTGGGTTCGCCTGATGACAAGGGACACTGTTAATAGGGAAAGTTACTTCACAAGCAAAATTTAGTCCAGTGTTACTAGAAGTAGTCTGTATGGGCTACACTTGAATTCAAGGCGAGCAAGCGAGATAAATACAACAACATTATCATCATTCACCATCATCATCATGTGCTATGCCATGCGGGATGAAAGATTGTGTAACTATTCTTGTCACTTGTATCAAGGCGGACATGTTTGACAGTTCAAATATAGAACACAATGAGTAATGTGGAGAAGAACTGTGTGCTGTGTGAGCTGTAATCTGTAACACCCAAACTGCGTGTGTTCCATCCATTTAGTTATGATTATCAGACAGTTGTAGGTGTGCTCATAACTGTCAATTACAGCCTTACAATGATGGCAGGAAGCTACAATCATAACTTCATGACATCTTGTTAATGCTTGCCTGCTCCACCCTGAGATATCCCAGGAAAGACCAGGGACTGACAGGTGAGTAGTGAGAAGATATGAATGATCTGTGTCTCTGTGTAACTGAAGCCAACCCGACATGGTTTTCTCTCTGTGTAACAGGAAGCCAACCCGACATGGTTTTCTCTGGACAATGTTTCCCTGAACGAGAACCAGCATCCGCCCTGTTTACACTTGCTAGTAGTAAACATAACATATGGTATTATTACCACACAAAACGTTGTTGTCGAGAGAGAGAGAGAGAGAGAGAGAGAGAGAGAGAGAGAGAGAGAGAGAGAGAGAGAGAGAGAGAGAGAGAGAGAGAGAGAAAGAAAGAAAGAG
Organism: Cepaea nemoralis; assembly: GCA_014155875.1. Classification (NCBI taxonomy): domain Eukaryota; kingdom Metazoa; phylum Mollusca; class Gastropoda; order Stylommatophora; family Helicidae; genus Cepaea; species Cepaea nemoralis. Next base: position 47,633 of record JACEFZ010024679.1, on the reverse strand, counting down.
AGAGAGAGTAACGTATATATGAAAAACGTGTATAGGAACATCTACAGAGAATAATCTGAAAATGTGTCTGTGAATAAGGTTGCTGCAGCATCGTTGGCTGAGTTCGTTATGACAACAGAAGTATTCAGTTGTCTGCCAGTGTTTGTGCGGATTAGATCAGGTAAAGTATCCAGAATCGTGTGCAGTACTTAATGGTAACTGAGAATGGTATGTTAGTCATCTATATTAAACAAGTAACGATAAACGGCATAACATACAATAACACACACGCGCACGCGCACACACACACACACACACACACACACACACACACAGAGGATGATAGACTGGACAAAATCACGAGGTATGGCATTAGACATCACATGCTTCATACAGCATCCACGACCATTATTCAAACGACAAGTCCAGAGAATCCAGGAAGAAAAAAACGCAGCCCTAGGGCATAAGAGCCCCAATTATACCACGTCAACAATTTCACAGTTGAACGGGGTCTGAACATGTTTTTTAGTCTAAGCTAAGCCAAGAGACGGTGTTTACAGCCCACTGAGATTCAGAGATAGTTTAGCAAGAGTAGAATATCATCTCAGGAGCAACAATCCACGAAGATTAACAGATAGTCTGTTTGTAGTAAATATCATCTCAGGAGCAACAATCCACAGAGATTCACATATAGTCTGTTTGTAGTAAATATAATCTCAGGAGCAACAATCCACGGAGATTCACAGATAGTCTGTTTGTAGTAAATATCATCTCAGGAGCAACAATCCACGGAGATTCACAGATAGTCTGTTTGTAGTAAATATCATCTCAGGAACAACAATCCACGGAGATTCACAGATAGTCTGTTTGTAGTAAATATCATCTCAGGAGCAACTGTCCACGGGGATTCAGAGATAGTTTTTTTTAACGCATGTCCTATTTACAGGACATCGCTGTCAACAGCAGCATTTTACCGCTGTTGTTGATGTCTTGGCAAGATTGCGCTCAGTAGTTTGCCATTGCTTTCTGAGCGACCGGCTCACATACCACAGTAAAGTAACCAATGCGACGCGATCCGCTACCGAATCTCGCGGAGCTGCGTTCCCCTACGTGGATATACAGTCGCTAACTCCTTCGCCAGGGAGACGGCAGAGATAGTCTAGCTGTCGTAAATATCATCTCAGGAGAAACTACTTTAGTGATAGTGCACCAGGTACAGGAGATATGTGAGTACATTTGGGTTTGTGTAGAACAGTCCTGGCAGTATCTACTTAGAAATGTGTTTTTCCGCGTTTCCATCCTGTTTCAGGATATTGCGGTCAACATCAGCTTCTTTCAGCTGTATGTTGATTCCTAGGCTAGATTACGCTCATCAGCACGCCACGACTTTCTGAGCGACCGGCTCCATACTCTCATAAGTCACTGGCGCGACTCGAACCGCTTCCAATTCTCGTGCGCTCACGTCAACCACGAGAGTATTCGGGGTTGCGGAGAAAGCTGCTAACTCCTCGGCCAGGGAGCGCGGCAGAGGGACAGATAGAGCTACAAAAATCAGATTTTTAAGGGCATCCATCTGTCCCTTTGCAACAAACGCATGTGAGACATGGACATTTACTAAACAAGCTGAACAGCAATGCCTGTGAATATAAATGTTATAGATGAGTTCTAAGAATATCTTGGATAAAGAAAGTAACAAATGCACCCATACTTCAAGAGCTGAATATTGAAGAAGGTTGCCTATTAAAGACGATAAAACAAAGAAAATTGAAATAATTTGGTCACTTGAAACGTCACGAAAGTTTGGAGAGAACAATAATGGAAGGGTATATGCCTGGGAAGAGAGGAATATGAAGGGCAAAGAGAAAATGGGTGCAGGATGTGGCGGATGACCTCCAGATGGGTGTATCGGACGCGGGACACCTTGCTTATGATCGAGAGGTTTTCCGGAAGGTTGTTATGAGAGCTAGGTTCTGCAAAGGACATGATACTGGATGAATGAATGAACTCCTATACCACAATATGCAACCTAAAGACTAAATGTCATGGCAGAGCAGACCAGGCCCTAAGCGTTCCTTGGCAACTGGTCTAGGATCGAAGTACCGAAAGGCGGACAATTAGAGCATTGCTTTGCCTATCGGACAACTTTTACAGCATGTCCTGTTCCAGGCGTATTAATGTAAATTTTCCCTGGAGTAAACTAGGCAGGCTGAGAGAGGGATCATATTGCATGGGCAACACATTGTCTTGAAGTTTAGCCCAGATTTTGTACTATGCTATGGAGAGGTATAACTATTTCACAAACTATCGTCTGTCAAGACGGCACGATGTCAATCAGTCAAATGAACCATATCGGGTTGCAGAAATCAAATATTTATTAATAGATCAGAAACTCACTGAACACTGTACGTGCAGTTTTCATATTTATTTTGAAGGGAACTGTCATCATTTAGCAGCTCCTTCGCAAAACGTTGCTGTCTTGACAGTCGGTTAAAAAGTATGACGGTCTATGACCATCACTGCCGCCTAATGAACCCTGCAGCCCGAGAAGTCTGACTGTCTCTTGCCATCTCTGCCGCCTCATGAACCCTCCAGCCCGAGCAGTCTGACTGACGATCTCTTGCCATCCCTGCCGCCCCATGAACCCTCCAGCCCGAGAAGTCTATAATGTCCTGTGTTCATCTTCGCGTTGATCAACCCCTTCCGCTGGCCCCACGAACCCGCCTTCCCTGGCTGTTCTATCCGAGCCCCCGTGAAGTGTATACTGATGTGAATGAAATGTATAAACATGTTATAACATGAGCTAAGCTGATCATACTATCACATAAATCAGTCATAATATGACATACATGTCGGAATAGGGCCTACTGGAATACGACCAAATTCTAAAACAGGTAGAAATATGCACCACGTGTACAGTAAAAACCATTTAATTGTAATCAGAGATGCTAAAACATACCCAACATAACGTAATAATGATAATAAATACCAACAAATTTGACGTGTCCTAAAATGCCTAGCTCTTATTAAGCATTTATGAGAAAGTTATTACTGAGAATCATGTTGAGACACAGGCGAAATTAGATTAACGCAGACAGCTTTTGCGAACAGCGTTGATTTGTAGAGGGCAACGTCGCAAATATTGGCCCCTTGTGTATCATACGGATAATAGTGGGCAAAGCTATCGGAGTGAGCACACATAACTACTTGTGATAATAGTGGGCACATCTATCGGAGTGAGCACACATTGCTACTTGTGCTCATAGACCTGACAACTTTGCGTCTCATGGGCCTGACAACATTGCATGTGAGGCATTTATCAGAATGTGTAAACGCTTATGCATACAGTTAAAACATTGTAAAGCAAATGAAGAAACAGATCAGCATACATACACAATGGTAAAAACCTCTGAACTGATGGTCACCGGGTATGGGTGTTTCTTCACATTTCAGTGAGGGGTCTTTACGCAAGGCCGGCTCTATGGCGAAGAGTTACAGACGCAATTCGAGATTCCGCATACTGCGTTCAAAACAACTGCGGGCGATTTGGCGGCAGATCGCCTTGCTTTGGTTTTCATAAAATGGTATGAATGTCGGTCGTTCAGAAAACAATTGCCAACTATTGAACGTAAACTTGCCATGAAATCACAAACAGCCAAAAATATTGGGGTAGACTGCGACATCCTGTAAAGGATATGCAACTAACTTTTCTTTTACAAAACATGTCAAGTATTGATAGATAACATTTAAGCTCGTGAGTATGTTGACAGCAACAAGTACAGTTAACTGGCGTAAAACCGAATGATGCAGTACCGTTAGAAACTGCACACACAGGTTCTGAAAAAACTAGACACACGCGTAATTACCACGAAAACATCAAGACCGCCTTTGTAGCAGTCTAAGTCAGGTCTGAGTTAGGGAGAACCTGAAGACATCAGACGATGGATGCAAGGAAAACGTCACGACAGAATAAACCGTGCACACGCTGCAATGTTCATGAAGAATGTCAGAAGCAATAAGCCATTAACATTGGAAGTAGGAACATAAAACTCCAGTTCTTCATTCGAACGTGTGTCTTGTACGTCTGTGAATTATGGAGATTTGTAAACAAGCTATAGAATGGGTTTTTCGAGAAGAATGTTATTATACAACTGACATCAAAACGAGCGTTGACGATAATCTAAAAGAGGTCACGGCACAAAGGAATCACAGTCATACATTAGAGACAAACCGTCATTATTACTGGGTTTCTCCTTAGACTAGAACAATGAAATACTAATGGAAATTATTCAGACGGAATAAACTGAAGTTGGCAAAGAGAAAATAGACTAAATGTGGCATGGTGGTAGGAAATAAATCCAGTCCATCGACACGGGCCAGGTAATGTGGACAGACGGAGTTGTTGACGTCAGCAGTTTTCTCAAATAAACACAAGTGTCAGTATTTGTGTTGTGTTCTGGGACTACTCATTGATATTAAGCTCCACAGAGAGACACAAACGCGCACATCTGTAGTTCACTGTCTCCCAGCCTCGGTCTGACTTATTGATTGATATTAGGCTCCACAGAGAGACACAAACGCGCACATCTGTAGTTCACTGTCTCCCAGCCTCGGTCTGACTTATTGATTGATATTAGGTTCCACAGAGAGACACAAACGCGCACATCTGTAGTTCACTGTCTCCCAGCCTCGGTCTGACTTATTGATTGGTATTACTGACTGAGTGCCGGGCTTCCCCGAGACTTCCCCTGCCATTTATCCGGTACGGTAGCTCTACCAGGTGCATCATTCCTAGCCAACGGTGACTAACAACAAAGCCTGAATTCACATTTGATTGGAAATCTTCGCGGGGGTCTCGGGGGTCGTGCTCTGACATAGATACCCTCAACACATGTAAACAGAATTTGGAGAGGAAGAGCAGGGTAGAGAGAGAGAGAGAGAGAGAGAGAGAGAGAGAGAGAGAGGGGGGGAGAGGGGGGGGAGAAGAAGAAGAGGAAGGACAAAAAGAGAAGATCTGGCAAGCGATGAACACGAAGAAAGACTGACAGACTAGCATTAAACCTCATACGTGTCTATTACTGGAACTGTTGGAGCACACACTGGCGAGCACACATGCATGTTCTGGCTATTATTATACACCAATCCTTGTAGCCCAAAAAACAAGTGCTGATTATTTATGTAATGCATGATCAACATCATCCATAGATGGATCCAAGTATATATATAACAGTTACAGAGTCTACCTACAGGTCACTACGCATGAATGGAGGATCTACAATGTGCACAAACATGTGGACCATGTTTCTGATTAGAGCAAGTGTGAATTCCTTTCTGTGACAGACAGTTCACAAGGTACATATGTCTTATAGCTAGAAACAACAACACTTGAATTACAGAGCATGAACATTATAACACTAGAAACAACAACACTCGAATTACAGAGCATGAACATTATAACACTAGAAACAACAACACTCGAATTACAGAGCATGAACATTATAACACTAGAAACAACAACACTCGAATTACAGAGCATGAACATTATAACACAAGCTGCAGCACACACTCTATCACTAAACAGAGCACCATTCTAACACTAGATACAACACCATTCTAACACCAGATACAACACCATTCTAATACTAGATACAACACCATTCTAACACTAGATACAACACCATTCTAACACCAGATACAACACCATTCTAACACCAGATACAACACCATTCTAACACTAGATACAACACCATTCTAACACTAGATACAACACCATTCTAACACTAGATACAGCACAATTCTAATACTAGATACAACACCATTCTAACACTAGATACAACACCATTCTAACACTAGATGCAACACCATTCTAACACTAGATACAATACCATTCTAACACTAGATACAGCACAATTCTAATACTAGATACAACACAATTCTAACACTAGATACAACACAATTCTAACATTAGATACAACACCATTCTAACATTAGATACAGCACAATTCTAACACCATATACAACACAATTCTAACATTAGATACAACACCATTCTAACATTAGATACAGCACAATTCTAACACCAGATACAACACAATTCTAACATTAGATACAACACAATTCTAACATTAGATACAACACCATTCTAACATTAGATACAACACCATTCTAACACTAGATACAGCACAATTCTAACACTAGATACAGCACAATTCTAACACTAGATACAACACAATTCTAACATTAGATACAACACCATTCTAACATTAGATACAGCACAATTCTAACACTAGATACAACACAATTCTAACACTAGATACAACACAATTCTAATACTAGATACAACACCATTCTAACATTAGATACAGCACAATTCTAACACCAGATACAACACAATTCTAACATTAGATACAACACCATTCTAACATTAGATACAACACCATTCTAACACTAGATACAGCACAATTCTAACACTAGATACAACACAATTCTAATACTAGATACAACACAATTCTAACACTAGATACAACACAATTCTAATACTAGATACAACACAATTCTAATACTAGATACAACACAATTCTAATACTAGATACAACACAATTCTAACACTAGATACAACACAATTCTAACATTAGATACAACACAATTCTAATACTAGATACAACACAATTCTAATACTAGATACAACACAATTCTAATACTAGATACAACACAATTCTAATACTAGATACAACACAATTCTAATACTAGATACAACACAATTCTAACACTAGATACAACACAATTCTAATACTAGATACAACACAATTCTAACACTAGATACAACACAATTCTAATACTAGATACAACACAATTCTAACACTAGATACAACACAATTCTAACACTAGATACAACACAATTCTAATACTAGATACAACACAATTCTAACACTAGATACAACACAATTCTAACACTAGATACAGCACAATTCTAACATTAGATACAGCACAATTCTAACATTAGATACAACACCATTCTAATACTAGATACAACACAATTCTAACATTAGATACAACACAATTCTAACACTAGATACAACACAATTCTAATACTAGATACAGCACAATTCTAACATTAGATACAGCACAATTCTAACATTAGATACAACACCATTCTAACATTAGATACAACACCATTCTAACATTAGATACAGCACAATTCTAACATTAGATACAACACCATTCTAACATTAGATACAGCACAATTCTAACATTAGATACAACACCATTCTAACATTAGATACAACACCATTCTAACATTAGATACAGCACAATTCTAACATTAGATACAGCACAATTCTAACATTAGATACAACACCATTCTAACATTAGATACAACACCATTCTAACATTAGATACAACACCATTCTAACATTAGATACAGCACAATTCTAACATTAGATACAACACAATTCTAACACTAGATACAACACAATTCTAATACTAGATACAGCACAATTCTAACATTAGATACAGCACAATTCTAACATTAGATACAACACCATTCTAATACTAGATACAGCACAATTCTAACATTAGATACAACACAATTCTAACACTAGATACAACACAATTCTAACATTAGATACAGCACAATTCTAACACTAGATACAACACAATTCTAATACTAGATACAACACAATTCTAACACTAGATACAACACAATTCTAACATTAGATACAGCACAATTCTAACATTAGATACAGCACAATTCTAACACTAGATACAACACAATTCTAATACTAGATACAACACCATTCTAACATTAGATACAACACCATTCTAACATTAGATACAACACCATTCTAACACTAGATACAGCACAATTCTAACACTAGATACAGCACAATTCTAACACTAGATACAACACAATTCTAACATTAGATACAACACCATTCTAACATTAGATACAACACCATTCTAACACTAGATACAGCACAATTCTAACACTAGATACAGCACAATTCTAACACTAGATACAACACAATTCTAACATTAGATACAACACCATTCTAACATTAGATACAGCACAATTCTAACATTAGATACAGCACAATTCTAACACCAGATACAACACAATTCTAACATTAGATACAACACCATTCTAACATTAGATACAACACCATTCTAACACTAGATACAGCACAATTCTAACACTAGATACAGCACAATTCTAACACTAGATACAACACAATTCTAACATTAGATACAACACCATTCTAACATTAGATACAACACCATTCTAACACTAGATACAGCACAATTCTAACACTAGATACAGCACAATTCTAACACTAGATACAACACAATTCTAACATTAGATACAACACCATTCTAACATTAGATACAACACCATTCTAACATTAGATACAACACCATTCTAACATTAGATACAGCACAATTCTAACACCAGATACAACACAATTCTAACATTAGATACAACACCATTCTAACACTAGATACAACACCATTCTAACACTAGATACAGCACAATTCTAACACTAGATACAGCACAATTCTAACACTAGATACAGCACAATTCTAACACTAGATACAACACCATTCTAACATTAGATACAGCACAATTCTAACACTAGATACAACACAATTCTAATACTAGATACAACACCATTCTAACATTAGATACAGCACAATTCTAACACCAGATACAACACCATTCTAACATTAGATACAACACCATTCTAACATTAGATACAACACCATTCTAACACTAGATACAACACAATTCTAATACTAGATACAACACCATTCTAACACTAGATACAACACCATTCTAACACTAGATACAACACCATTCTAACACTAGATACAACACAATTCTAATACTAGATACAACACCATTCTAACACTAGATACAGCACAATTCTAATACTAGATACAACACCATTCTAAACATAGATACAGCACAATTCTAACACCAGATACAGACACCAATTCTAACATTAGATACAACACCATTCTAACATTAGATACAACACCATTCTAACACTAGATACAACACCATTCTAACACTAGATACAACACCATTCTAACACTAGATACAACACAATTCTAATACTAGATACACACCATTCTAACACTAGATACAGCACAATTCTAATACCTAGATACAACACCATTCTAACACTAAGATACAACACCATTCTAACACTAGATACAACACCATTCTAACACTAGATACAACACCATTCTAACACTAGATACAACACCATTCTAACACTAGATACAGCACCATTCTAACACTAGATACAAGCACAATTCTAACACCAGATACAGCACCATTCTAACACTAGATACAGCACCATTCTAACACTAGATACAACACCATTCTAACACTAGATACAGCACAATTCTAACACCAGATACAACACCATTCTAACACTAGATACAGCACCATTCTAACACTAGATACAACACCATTCTAACACCAGATACAGCACAATTCTAACACCAGATACAACACCATTCTAACACCTAGATACAGCACCATTCTAAACACTAGATACAGCCCCCTTCTCACACTAGATAAAAACCCCATTCTAACACTAGATACAGCAAAATTTTCTAACACCAGAACAGCACAATTCTAACACCAGTTTACAACACCATTCTAACACTAGTTTACAGCCCCAATTCAAAAACTGGATACGGGACAATTCTAACAACGGATGCCTTTTGTTTATTACTTTATGTCGCCCCCGGGAGTGGGGGGAAACCCCAACACCCACATTTCAAATTTTAAAACCCAATATTTTTGCCCTAGAAAAACCACCAAATCCGTCCACAAAACCCTTCACTGTAGACACCTCTTTTTTTACTTCACTCCCCCCGGGATCTACCCCCCTACCCTTTCCCCCAAAACCAACATACTAAAACAACTCTAGTTTTAAACAAAAAAAATACAAAAAATAATTTTTTAAAAGCAAAAGTATTTTGGGGAAAAATTGTGTGTGTAATGTTAGAATGTGGGTCGAAATTCTAATGTATTAAAATCAGACCAGTGAATCAGGAGCAAAGTTAGTTACATCACTGTGCTGAGCACACAACGCACCAAGTTTCGGACAGAAAACCTCACCAAGAAGATGTTTCTCCGGCCACGTGACGACTTTCTCCGATCACTCTCGAAAAATCGGGGACGCTGGTCTCAATGATGACACTGTTCGATATTGGTCTTCACTCTAGCAAACACTGTGCATTTACACTGTTCAATAATGTTTGTTGATTAGAGAATCTTCCCAATAACTTAAATGTCACATGGGAAAATATAACTGTTCATAAGTCACTGGTTATACGATTTTTCCCATATTGAAAAAAAAAACAACAACAACCTATTAATGTTCCAGGTAGATATATATATATTGGTATATGTGTTACTATAGTGTTCTGATTCTACAGTGATGTAGCATATCACTCAAGGAAAAATCACACATATGTTCATCAAGTCCTGCTCAGCAGAAGTCAGGTTTCTGCAGACCAACTAGGCCATGAGCCCAGTGTACAAGCCTCTCAGTAACCTCTGTCTTCAATCCGTGAGCCATCACTTTCGATAACTTTGATACTAACTTCTTGGTAATATATCGTAGCATCATCAAGTGGAACCTGTAGAATAGAGAATCCCCTGGTGAGAGCAACTCAATTCTGACCTTAATTGGGTGAGTGTAGGCAGATAGCAGCACTCAGATCTATAACAGAGAACCGAACTCTGTCATACGGCCAAATAGCTCATCACATTGGTCTGAGGACATGGAAACACAAGGAAAAATTAAAGAAAACTGGTAGAAACCCAGCAGATGCCCTACTGGAAGATCCTACCATTTCACATTCCCTTCATCCCTCCCAACCATCCTCAATCTCTCTAATTATTATCCCACTACATTGTCCTTAACTCCCTGGGTTAAATGATATATTACACAAGCTAGTTAAAGCTACACAATAGGTTACTAGTGCCGACGTTCCTATAATACTTTCTAGCACCGCACAGTACTGTACTCTATTCCTAATCATACTCTAAGTTAGATATGATTAACAGACTACCATATGCCTATTCCGGTTGATGATTGAGACTATGCAATCACAGACTGGATCTATGTCCGCCGATAAATATCAACACTTTGACACTATAGTCTCTTTCAATTAACACAACCCGGAATACTGCGCCGATCTTTAACACTTCAGAATTTTTGGTCGACTCACTCCAACTTGTTTACCGCAACTGGTTTTAAATCGGGGCTTGCGTGACGTCACCAAAAAGTCTAGACGCTAATCAGTCCAGAGTCTGGCTTTCTCCCTGTTTTAGACTGATTGGAATCAATCCGCCGTCTATTTTGCTTTCATCGGAAATCTTTGTCTCGTACAACAAAAGTCCTGTCTGTCTGTGAGCCAGGGGATTTTTCCCCACATCGCAGAATCCATCCGACGTCTGTCCAGACCTTCCGTCTTCAACTTCAAAGGCTGTCTACCGTCTTGCAGACGGATGGCGCCATTGTACGTTTCTCGAACAACCCTTATCATACAGAAATGCCGACCATGTGCAGACAGTTTTCGCGATGTATTTTGTTCCTCGGTCCCCTACTCATCAAAGGATTGCCTGTTATTGTAGACGAATGTCGGGTCTTTTTGTCATCGATCGAAACTATCAAGTTTTTCCGCTACATGGATACAGAACAATTTTAACACTAGATACAACACAATTCTAACACTGGATACAGCACAATTCTATCACTAGATACAGCACAATTCTAACACTAGATACAGCACAATTCTAAAACTGGATACAGCACAATTCTAACACTAGACAGAGCACAATAAATTCTAACACTAGATACAGCACAATTCTATCACTAGTTACAGCACAATTCTAACACTGGATACAGCACAATTCTAACACTGGATACAGCACAATTCTATCACTAGATACAGCACAATTTTAACACTAGACAAAGCAGAATAAATTCTAACACGACATACAGCACAATTCTAACACTAGATACAGCAAAATTCTAACGCTAGATACAGCACAATTCTAACACTAGACAGAGCACAATTCTAACACTAGAAATAGCACAATTCTAATACTAGGCAGAACACAATTCTAACACTAGATACAGCACAATTCTAGTACTAGAGAGAGTTCAATTCTAACACTAGATACAGCTCAATTTTAATACTAGACAGAGCACAATTCTTACACTAGATAGAGCACAATTTTAACATTAGATACAGCACAATTCTAACACCAGACAGAGCACAATTCTAACACTAGACGCAGCATAATTCTAATTCAGACATAACGCCGCGGCCGCCATTTTATACTCTTCACAGTCTTTGTGGATTTCAGACCTATCTCTACGAAATGAAAGCCGCCCAAATTGTTGATAGAAGTGTGAAAATGTCCCTCAAACTCCAGACAGAACACTCACAGTATATGTTGCCCCACTTTGATAGGTTGAGAACTCAAATCTGACCACTAAAGAAGAAAGTGGAAGAGAAGCTGGGGAATCCATGACGTCTTCCTGCCGGAGACTACGTTCACGAGTGTATCTCGTGGCTTTGTTTAGACTGCCGACCAATGGGAACTGATCTCATGCGAAGAAAACAATGGATATTGTATACCAGCAAGACAAATGGAAGTCTTTTTCTCGACTGTTTCTGCCTACGATATAAATGTCTATGCCGTGTTGAAGGACAGTCTAAACAATAACAGTTGGCAGATTACTTTGTTCTTACATTAGTATGTTCTCTCAAACCCAGCTCTTCCCTCTATCTGTTCCTCAACAAGAGTGTTCAGTCACATCTATAAATCTGTCAGTACTATATTTTCTTGTGTGTGTTTTCCTCAACGTACAAGATCACTGGTACTCTCGCTTTCCAGGTATGTTACCTGTGTTTGGCTTTAACCTGGTTTTTCTTTACTGTACGCCTTTCATGTATATTTCCTTCAGTTCCTCTGTGTATTCCTGTCCAATTACTGTCTTAAATATACCTTTCAAAGAAGCTGGGAAACTAAAAATCACAATTGGCCGGGTTTCGTGTACCTGTCACTGCCGTATTCTTAATGCAACTTCCCGTAAGTGGTTAACAAACAGTGTTGCGGAGAGTGGATAATGGCGCTTGAAACTGTGGAGTAATACAAGTCCTTTAAGACATTCGATCACATTTATCAAGGTCACTTGAAGACAAGTCTGCTGTAAATGATCCTATTCGTGCTCTGGCTGAATGTAGTTTATCGTCGCCGTTTCTCTGATAAGCTAATAGCTAATGACGACATGGTAGAGTCTCGGCTATGGTTAGCAAATATTTGAAGTGGTTTGAATGACACACTCCGTTTTAAGCAATGAAGAGTGACAAGTGACCTTTCTTTATGTGAATATTTTACCAGTAAGCCTCTACACAAAGCGACGTCATCGAATACTGTCAGTGAATGCCAACAACCGGTAATGATCATAAACTACACGTGGAATATCACAATGTGTCCACGTAGGCGGTCGTAACACATCATCCTCAGTATCCACTTGAGCACATGTGTGAGTCAGTAATGTGTACATATATCATGATGTGTCAAATATCCTTATAGATACACACAGTTGCCAGTGGATGTCTACGCAGATATCCGGTTCACATGGTAACCTGTAGTTGCCATCTTATTCCCCACCTACTTCCGCCAGTCTGCTCGGTGGTCATGTATTCGAATCCATTTAGAAACTAGGACTTAAAAGTAAATTAATTTTAAAAAAAACTCAATCTGGGCTCCCAGGCATAACATGTGTACCGGGAAATATTATGAGAAGTAAAGGCGGTGACGTGATGTTGACCACGTCATAAACACAAGGGGCTAACATCATGTGCTAAATATGTCTCCAGAAGGGGGAGACGGTCCTTCAACTGTTGTTGTGCTATATTCGCGAGAGCTGTGACACTCAGGACCTGCCTCTCACCATATCACTATCATTATCACACGTCTGACCACACCTATCTAGAAACACCTATCGATGCTCAGTTGTCTTCTGTATACTTCCAGTCACCAGAAGCCCGGTAGAGCAGTGGTTATGCGCTTGCCCGTGGTCCTGGCAATCATGTGTTGGAATTCTCCCAGAGGAGGGCATGTTTGTGGCTACCCGGGCTGGCAGATGGAGCCAGGCTTCCCATCAGCATCATGCAACGTTCTGCCAGGTACAGGCGGCCGGCGTGCTACTGACGTCATGACACCTAAAGCGCCATCTGGACAAATATAGGGCTTGCACCATATACCCAAAAACGCCTCAAGATGTGAAGAAGGGTGATTTTCCTTTATATCTCCACTTCAAAAGAGTTGTAAAGAGGCCAGCCTGTTTGCTCAACTGTTGCAAATATTACCAGATAATACGCAGTTTTAAAATCCCCGGAAATGTTAGATTGTTCTCGCCGCCTCTCATTTGCTGACCACATTTGAGATGAGGCCTGGGGCGTGTTGCCCAGATTGCCAGACGGGCGGTTTTTGTCAGCTTTCTCACCTAATACCACATACCCTGAAACTGATCTGAACATTTCACACACACCGCTCACGTGTTATCACTTATAGGCCGGGATGCTAACATTTCGGGCTATTTTCAAACGTTCATATCTTTTACTGTACTTTCGTTTTGTTTTGGCCTTTTTGTACATTTTAAGTATCTCTTTTATTTCTAGTTACAAAAGCTCAAGCTGAACAAGACCTCGCTACAATCAGAATAGCACGACGAAAAGCCAAACGAGCAATTAAGGCATCTAAAGATGAATTCTGGAGAGCATACGACGAACAGATGGCAACCCTTAACAAAGAGAATTGTATAAACGGGACAACAATAAAAGAGATAGAGATGCATGCTACAGTCAAATCACCGCCATAAACAACAAAAGAGGTATACCTTTATTTAATCCACAACAGAGACCAGCAAGGTTGGCAGAATACTTTCAAGAAATATTTAACCCCACGTAAAACATTACAAGCGGTAGCGGTTTTCGCCGCGTTGGTAACTCACGGCGTATGTGAGCCGGTCGTTCAGAAAGCAATGGCAAACTACTGAGCGTAATCTTGCCTAGTATATCAACAGCAGCTGAAAATTGAAAATGCTGATGTTGACTGCAACGTCCTGTAAGGTATATGAAAAAAAAAAAATTACAAAAAACAGCAAATCCAAAATGTGTGCCTAAAAGCTGTGGACAACAAGAACCAAACTTCATACCAGCAGAAATAAAATCAATTATGCAGAAAATTCCTGATAACAAATCACTCGGTCCAGATGGAATAACCACAGAAGCTATTCAGGCTTGTGGGGAAAACATAAATTAAATTCTAATAATTTTACGTAATACAGCTTGGGAAGCGTCCCAGACGATAGGCAACAGGCAAAAACATTCTCTATATGAAAAAAAACCGAAGGCAATTAAAGAAAGTGCGTAACATACAGAGGTATATCACTCCTGAGTCATTTAAGGAAAATGTATTCAAAACTATTAAAACATAGAGCTAGACCCATAGTTGAACAACAGTTAAACAAAGTACAGTGCGGTTTCAGGAGAGGTTAAAGCATATGGGAATAAACAACCATCGAATAGAGTATCCAGCAGCATATTGAGTTTGTAGATCAGGAAAAGGCTTTCGATAGAGTTCATTTATTCATTCAGTAGCATGTCCTTTGCAGAACATCGCGCCCATAACAACCTTCCGGAAAATCCCTCGATCATAAGCAAGATGTCCCGCGTCCGATACACCCATCTGGAGATTTCGACAGAGTAGATAGATATAAATTATGGACCATCCTTATATAGATAAATATAAATTATGGACCATCCTTGAAGACTATGGGATACAAGGGCAACTGCTAGACAACATCATAGCCATGTATCACCCGAGCCAAATTGCAGTAAGAACACAAGAAGGTACATCAGATATGTTTACAGTCAATACAGGAGTGAGAATGAGATGTGTGCTATTTAATATCTCCATAGAAAGAATTCAAATCAAATCAAATCAACTTTATTTTAAAAGGGTAACAAATTGGGCACGCAGGCCCGTCTTACATTCGGCCCTTCCAATCACTCGTCTTTCGGTCATCAAGAGCATTATACATTTACATAGGAAGAAGGATAAACATTGTGAAATGAATGTTGTAAACATAATCAAGACAAATTACCATGTTATGAGGCCCATCTCCCATCTACCCATACATCACCCAACCCATACACACAACCCCACCTACCCACACACACACACACACACACCCAGGGACACATACATACCCCACCAACCAACCCATCCCCCTCCTACACATCCCCCACCCACCCCACACTGCCCTCACCTGTTCCCCCAACCAAAACACATTCGCCACCCACAAACATCCCCCACCAACCCACACATCCTACGTCCACCCACATACACATCCTAACCCACACAGCCTCTCCCCCACCCACACCTCCAAACACCCATCCAGCCACATCTCCATCGACCACATATTCCCTACCCACGCACACACATCCCACACCAACCCACACATCGCAAATCCACTCACACATCCCCAAACCATACACACACATTCCCACCAACTGACATCTCCCTACCCCGACACACACACATCTCCCTGTCGTGGAATACTGAGAGTTAATGATTCCCAGATAGACGACTGTATACACCGACTAACCAGGTAGAAGAAGGGTTAACAAACGAAGCAGTAAGGGTAACCAACAACGGAGTGACCAGGCGCATGTGTTTATAGGTCAAGACACAGAAGGGGCCGCCAACAGCACAGGTAACCTGTCGCGTGGAAAAATTGGTTTGCGACAAAGGCAGACAGCATTATTGGACAGCATATTGCGGTCTGGATGTATGAATAACGGAAAAGTTTCAAATCTGTAATTTTCCACTAAAGGTGATAATGAAGTATGGACTTGAGGTGTCAAGCAAGGTCAAGGACTATGCGGCAAAAATGACCTATAAAGAGTGTCCACGTCTTTGTGGGAGTTTAGTGTGTGTTCCAAACTGAACTGAAGGAGATATGTTCCTGAGTGGGAATAGAAATACACGTCCCTAATGATGGAAAGAGGGGATTGTAGTGTGTTATTCGCTAAGTGTTTTTCGATTCCAGGAACATAGATGCCTAAATAAGGTTCCCATACCAGTGCGAGACTTATCAACTAAGATATAACACAGATGGCTGTGGTCAAGATCACTCAGTGTTGATAACCCACAAGAAAGCACTTTAAAGTAATAAAGCACGACACTTGTGCATAAGAAAGGAAAGAAAAGAAGTGTCATCGTAATAAGTCAGGAGGACAGAGAACGGAAAATAGAGATCATACCAACTTAAAAAAAAAGACTCAAATGACTCAGTATCGAAGAGTTGCAAGGTGCATACCAAATGCCTATACCAATTACGAACTATCCAGTGTAGAACTTTTACAGGACAAAAATAGAGAATACTAGAAACTCGATGTGTTTTCCAGGATGGAATTAAGAACGCTATAAGAAAGCAACGAACATTCAGTTTAAGCTGACAGCATATAGTGATCGGTTTAAGTACATTGATACAGTGGTGAACATTTTTCATTACAAAAGAAAAAACACGGATATATCTACAGACCCAAGCAGACGGAGCATTCAGGGTGAGACCGTTCTGTTGTATCTATGTACCGTCCTGTACTTTAGCCGAGAGAAGAGACGAGAGAAGACACGGAGACTATCTATCAACATCTTATCTGGCAGCCACACTAGAAGAACATACCAACTACATAGACAATATCCATACATACACCAGACATAGTTTTTATTAATAAATCTTTTATTTATTGTTGAAAGGAACTGTTGTCTGAGTATGTGTTGAGAGAATACCAGAGAGAGTGAAAGAAATAGATATATGGAAGGGAAGACAGAAGAGAGGAGTGTAGACCAAAGTCAGTCAATAATCCCAACAGATAATAAGTTTAAAGATGTGCTTGTTGATTCCAACTTCCTCTCGGGAAAATAACAGGATACTCCCTAACCACCAATACGTCCCCAATCCACTCACACACACCCACCATACTCACATACATCCTCCACCCACCCACACATGCTCTAACCCAATCCCCCATCACACACACCCCCACCCGCACATCACATACATCCTCTACCACGCAATATTCCCAACCCACACAACGCACACATATCCCTCACCAACACATCCCACACCCACACACCACCATGCATCCCCACCTACACACCACACACATATCCCCCACCCACATACAACACAATATTCCCACCCACACTCACACATATACCCTTACCTATCCACCCCACATACCCCCACCCACACACACATACCCCACCCACACAATATCCCCAACCAACACACCACGCACCTCTCCCCACCCACACATGCATTTCCCACCCATCCACCAACACTCACTCACTCACACACACACACATCCTCCACTACGCACCCACACACCCCACCCACCCCCAACCAAACATCTCTCGATCACAATACCCCTACCCACACACATCCTCCATCCACTCACGCATCCCACCCCGACACATACACATCCCTCACCCACCTACACATCCCTAAGCCACTTATACACCCCCACCCACACATTCTCCATCCACGCACACATCCCCCACCCACACACTCCACCACCCACACATACTTCTCCCAACCACCACACACCCCCTACTCACCCACACATATCCCCCACCCATACACACATTTCCCGCACCCACCACACACATCCCCCACACCACAAACTATCCCCCACCCACACACATATCCTCACCCATACCACCACAAACATACCTCCCATCCGCACATCCCCCACCAACACACCGCACACATATCCAAAACCCACACACCATACACTTCTCCCCACCCGCCCTTACATCCCCAATCCACCCACCTAATCCCCTACCCACACAACCCCGCCACCCACACATACTTCCCCAAACCATCCACACATCTCCACCCACTCACACATATCCCCCACCCAAACACACATCCCCCGCACCCATCCCATACACATATCCTCCACCCATACACACATCCCCCACACCCATTCCCACACCCCTACTTTCACCCCCACACATCCCACCAACACCCACAAATATCACTACCCACCAACACCAACACACCTCAACCCATCCAAACGCATAACCCACCCACATTCCCCCACCCACACATCCCCACCCACACATATCCCCACACTCACACACATCCTCCACACACACTCACACATCCTCACATCTAGACACATACAAAATGCCTCACGTGAGCATTGAAACTAGTATGAACAAACTCCCACACTTTACTCACACATATACACTGACAATTGTCGTGAGCAGTCTCATAAAAATGTTAAACATGGAGAAAAATGTGTACATAAACAGTGTGTGAAGTAAAAATAGTGATGCTCCCACACACACATACACACATACACACACGCGCGCGCGCACACACACATTCACTCTCACTCAAACTACAGTAATGTACATGAGTTTACATTATACATGATAAAATCAAATGGTATTTAACTGATAACATGACAGATGAGAATACACAAACATATGGATTCGCGTGTTACATAACATGTGTATTACATGACATGCATCTGCTCAGCTCTCTCTCTTAAGAGAACCACTTAAGAACATTTCCAACTCCATTTTTTTAAATGTTGCATATCCCTTTACAGGACGTTGCAGTCAACACCAGCATTTTTCAGATGCTGTTGATATACTAGGCAAGTTTTACGTTCAGCAGTTTGCCATTGCTTTCTGAACGACCGGCTCCCATACTTACACGTTGTAACGCAACGCGACACGGTCTGCTGCACAAATCGGTCGCAGCTGAGTTTCGAACGCCTGGTAAGCGGCTCACGAACAACGTTCGCAAGCCTTTAGCCACGGGGACCGGTTCCAACTCTTTACATTAGATGAAACAAGAGATCAACCTGCAATAAATGAATTGTCATTTGCAGACGATTAGTGCCTGTTTTACAGCGAGAGATCAGACTGCACAATCATATTAATAAGCCGAGTTCAACATGCAATAAACTAAATATGAACATAAATGAAACTAAAACTGAAATAATGCAGGTTAATAGCTTTCTCTGATCCACTAAATATACTGATAAATAGCATACCTCTGGAACAAGTTGCACATCCTTTACAGGACGTCGCAGTCAACCTCATCATGTTTTGGCTGTTTGTGATTTCTTGGCAATTTACGTTCTGCAGTTTGCCGTGGCTTTCTGAACGACCGGCACACCTATAAAAACCAACGCAAAGTAAGGAGGTCTGCTGCCAAATCACCCTCGCCTGTGTTTCGAACGCGGTATGCGGGATTGCCAATTGCACCCGGAACCACTTCGCTTCAGCGCCGGAAACAAGTTCAAGATTGAATTCTCCTTTCGATGGCTTGAAATTTGTCTTGAATTCCAATGTCGTCTCTTGGTGTCTTTAACTCCAATGTTGTCTCTTGTTGTCTTGAACTCCAATGTTGTCTCTTGTTGTCTTGAACTCCAATGTTGTCTCTTGTATGAGTTTAATTGTCTTTTTTTTAAATCTTCTGTCTACGGCGCTAAACCACGCGTGCACATGGCTGATTCACCAATCTTGACTTTTATATATATATAGTTGCGTAATCTATTGTGCCTTTTCTCAGGAGCAGAATAATGATTCTTCTGGTCTGTCCATAACGTGGTAGTCGTCTTTAGCAGGTTTTGGTGGCTTTCTGACTGATTTGAGCATTCTTTTCTTTTGGTGGTATGTAACAGGCACATCAGGTTGTTCTTCTATTGCTCCTTCTAAAGCTAATCGATCAGCTCTCACTTTTCCTGGTACTCCACAGTGAGATGGTATCCACGCTAGCTGCCAAGTTCAGAAAGTAGAGTCCGTAGACTGTTAATTTCCCAGACAGGTGTGCCTCGAGTACTGATTTTGCATCTGTCAGTAGCACCACAGGTTGTATACCATAACTGGTATTTAGTAATTTCTCTATTGCTACCGTGATTACCTGGATTTCTGCATTATAGTTATGGTAGAACTTTCCTGTCGGTACTCTGGCCGTGTCCCTAGTATTATTTGGGTATTCTATGTACACTCCCGCTCCTCCATTTCGAACAGCATTTTGTGCTGACCCATCTGTGTAGACTCGGATCCAAAGGTCCATCAAGGAAGTTGAGCATGGTTATTCTGCTTTGTACACTGTTCTGTTCTTCCTTTTAGGTTTTCAAATCTTTTCTTCATGGGGTGCTTGTATTAGTGTTTTAGTATTTCTGCGCTCTCAGTGCTTGTGTCCTCCCCATTTTCTCCATTGCTACTATAGGGGTTGATCTCATCCCTCCTGTGGTGGCACTAAGTGCTCGATTTTGCTTCTTGTCCAGATCTTGTAGCGTGGTCTTTTTATTTTAAGGTCTATGAAGTATGATTACAGAAGATGGTAGAATAGAGAGAGGAATCAAAATCAGATGTAAAAAAAAAAGCATACGCGCTTAAATGTCAACTATTACCCATATTGAATCACACACACACACACACACACACACACACACACACACACACACACACACACACACACACACACACACACACACTATGTTTATATATATATATAATATATATATATATATATATATATATATATATATATATATATATATATGTGTGTGTGTGTGTGTGTGTGTGTGTGTGTGTATGCGCACTCTAACTGGCAGATAATAAATAGCATTTTCACACCAACCCTATGTTGTACGTTATTCAAATCATAGTTAGTAGCATATTCTGTACATGACGTTGCAGTCAACCCATATGTGTAGACTCGGATGCAGTTACATTATTTGGCCGGTTGGGTTGCAGTTTGGTGCACTCAATCAGCACGTGCTATATGTGAAGTGTGCAAAATTGTATGCTTCTATCTACATTATTGGCTGAGAATAACGTTGTGGTGTATTACTTTCTGAACGCCCCTCGTACATAATATATATATATATATATATATATATATATATATATATATATATATATATATATATATATAATATATATATATATATATATATATATAAACTGCGATGTATGTCTGTCTGTAAGTATGTATGCATGCATGTTGTTTATGCGTTCGCGAACGGTCCATCCGACTGAGATGAAATTTTCTACACGCCTTCTTCTCATTCCGGTGCTGCCAACTGTCATAGTTTGTTAGTGTATAAACAGTTATTTACTTAATATTATTTAATATTTTAATTAAGATTATAATTTATATATAGCGAGGGGACATAACTTTTAATATCACTGCTATATATTGATTATTTGGTTGTTTCGGGACTTGAATATCAAGGAAGATACATGATTGCTATATATGTAAAATTGTTGCATATTTCTCGAATAGGTGGACCTTTTCGCTACAGTTATCTACAGGCATATGCGTTATAATCCTCCTTCTCCCCCCCCCCCCCCCCCTCCCTCCTCCCCCCTCCTCCTCCTTCATTTCCTTCTGCTGCTGCTGCCGCCGCTCCATTTACCCAAGTTAATTGTTGGGGGAAGATGTAAAGATCTTTAAAGTGCTCTTTCTAATGCTTTTTGTAAGTTAGTCTTCGTTTATCTAAGGTTGTTCTCGATACAACGACATCATTTTTTTACATGAATATTATACAACATTATATTTTACATGAAAATTATACAACATTAAAAAAATAATCCTAGCATTAAGCGAAATTTTCTAACTGCAACCAATAAATTATTAGACAGACAGACAGACAGACAGACAGACAGACAGACAGACAGACAGACAGACAGACAGACAGACAGACAGACAGACAGACGGGGAGGTAGGGAGGGAGGGAGGGAGAGATGGAAAGATGGAGGAAGAGACGGACGGACGGGCAGACAGGCAGGCAGATAGATAGATAGATAGATAGATAGATAGATAGATAGATAGATAGATAGATAGATAGATAGATAGATAGATAGATAGTGAGGGAGAGACGGAGGGAGAGACGGACGGACGGACGTGTAGACAGACAGACAGACAGACAGACAGACAGACAGACAGACAGACAGACAGACAGACAGACAGATAGGTATGTAGAAATCAAATCAAATCAAATCAAATCAACTTTATTAGGGTCACAAATTGGGCGCGCAGGCCCGTCTTACATTCGGCCCTTCCAATCACTCGTCTTTCGTTCATCAAGAGCATTATACATTTACATAGGAAGAAAAATAAACATTGTGAAATGAATGTTGTAAACATAAACAAGGCTAATTACCATGTTATGAGGCCCATCACCCACCCACACACACACACACCCACCTACCCACACACACGCACACCAAGGGACACATACACACCCCACCAACCGACCCATCCCCCTCCCGCACATCCCCCACGCCACACACACTGCCCTCACCTGATCCCCCAACCAAAACACACTCGCCACCCACAAACATTCCCCCACCAACCCACACATCCCACGCCCATCCACATACACATCCTAACCCACACATCCTCTCCCCACCCACACCTCAAACCACCCATCCCCCAGCCACATCTCCATCGACAACATAATCCCCCACCCACGCACACAATCCCCCACCAACCCACACATCGCACATCCACTCACACATCCCAAAACCATACACACACATCCCCACCAACTAACATGTCCCCCCCCCCCCCCACACACACACACACATCTCCCCTAACCACACATACATCCCCAATCCACTCACACACACCCCACCACCCACACATACAACTTCCACCCACACATGCCATAACCTAATCCCCCACCCGCACATCACATACACCCCTACCACTGCACTATTCCCAACCCACGCACCACACACACATCCCTCACCAACACATCCCCACTTACACACCACACACATATCCCCCACCCAGATACCACACAATATTCCACACAGCATTCCCACCCACATCCACACAGATACCCTTACCCATCCACCCCACATACCCCCACTCACACACCACAAACATCCCCCACCCACACACACATACCCTCACCCACACAATATCCCCAACCAACACACCACACACCTCTCCCCACCCACACACGCATTCCCTACCCGTCCACCAACAGACACTCACTCACGCATATATCCTCCACTATGCACCCACACACCCCACCCACCCACCCCCAACCAAACATCTCTCGATCACAATACCCCTACCCACACACATCCTCCACCCACTCACACATCCCACCCCAACACATACAACTCCCTCACTCACCTACACATCCCTAAGCCACTCACACGCCCCCACCCACACATTCCCCATCCACACACACACATCTCCCACACACACACACCCCCACATACTTCCCCCAACCACCACAATCCCCTACTCACCCACACATATACCCCACCCATACGCACATTCCCCGCACCCATCACACACATCCCCCACACCACACACTATCCTCCACCCATACCACCACAAACATAACCCTCCACCCACACATCATTCACACATCCCCCACCAACACACCGCACACATATCTCAAACCCACACACCATACACTTCTCCCCACCCGCCCCTGCATCCCCAATCCACCCAACACAATCCCCTACCCACACAACCCCGCCTCCCACACATACTTCCTCAAACCATCCACACATCTCCACCCACATAAACACACATCCCCCGCATCCGTCCCATACACATATCCTCCACCCATACACACATCCCCACACCCATTCCAACACCCCAACTTTCACCCCCACACATCCATCCCCACATCCCACCAACACCCACAAATACCACTACCCACCAAAACGCACCAACCCCAACCCATCCAAACGAATACCCACACACCCCCCCCCCACCCACACATATCCCCACACTCACACACATCCTCCACATACACTCTAGTATGGACAGTAGATAGATAGATAGGTAGGTAGATAGATAGGTAGATAGGTAGGTAGGTAGATAGGTAGATAGATAGATAGGTAGGTAGATAGATAGGTAGATAGATATGTAGATAGGTAGGTAGATAGATAGGTAGATAGGTAGCTAGATAGACGGTCGGACGGACAGACGGACGGACGGACGGACGGACGGACAGACAGACAGACAGACAGACAGACAGATAGATAGATAGATAGATAGATAGATAGATAGATAGACAGATAGATAGATAGATAGATAGATAGATAGATAGATAGATAGATAGATAGATAGATAGATAGATAGATAGATAGATAGATAGATAGATCCCTGCCAGGGTCTGGGCGAAGCCGGGCCGGGTCAGCTAGTACTTGATAAACCGGGAGACAACTTTGCAGTGAACATCTACTGGATATACATAACCAAGCACCCTAACCTGTAGCTATCCCATCAGCAGTTCAGACCATTTTATATTAAACGATCTTTCAATCACTGACACCTGCCAATATTATTCCAAGCCCACAGTTAGTACTCAGATTGAGACATAGGTAGTCTCAACCCCTGTGACCTAAATCATCAGCACAGGTACGTAACACAGCTAGATTCTCATGATATCCTTAACTCTGAAACATTCTTATTTCCCCCTGAAATTCGTTTCTTATTGCATTATCAGAAGAGCGTACAAGCCTCATTATTTGCACTCCTTACTAGAACAATAAATACATCAGCCTCTTAACCCTCAAAAATACATAGGAAAGAAGTAAATTAACAGTGTCATGATTCCACCAACTAGTATGCCGATCCCTGTACAGTCTTAAAAGCTGTGTGATCTACATAAACTGCAAGCTACAACTGGTGTCTGTAAGGAACAACATACTACCGGTAGCCGTGACTGCAGTAGGATGCCACTCATTTCTGCTGCTACCTCTCGGGTTATCGGTGCTTTCACGTGAACATCGCGTGACAAGTCGGTGCCGTTGTCAGTTTGTGTTATAGTTACCACTCTACCCTTTCATAATGGCATATGTCTTATCAGAGAACCGTTACTCCCTTCAGAAGAGAACGGCCCACATTCTTTAGTCATGCCATGAGACGAGGTAAGCTGGAGTACTGTCGTCACAACTTAAAGGTTGGAAGGGGGAGGTCAAGGGGGGGGGGGGGCACCAAGAGAGTAGATTCTGGACAGTTTGACATCAAGGCATAGAGAAATATCCGTATAAGAAATGATTGGCAGCACAAGAGACAGAAGGCTGTGGACAGACATGATCACCTCGCCACACACGGCGTTTACTATAATAAGACTGGCAGCACAAGAGACAGAAAGTTGTGGACATACATGATCACCTCGCCACACGGCATGGACTATAAGAAGATTGGCAGCACAAGAGACAGAAGGCTGTGGACATACATGATCACCAACACCACACGGCTTGGACTATAATAAGATTGGCAGTACACGAGACAGACGGCTGTGGACAGACATGATCACCTCGCCACACGGCGTGGACTATAATAAGATTGGCAGCACAAGAGACAGAAGGTTGTGGACAGACATGATCACCTCGCCACACGGCGTGTACTATAAGATGTAAATGATGTGGTTCTCAAACAAAGGAAGACATGTTGGCTATATGGTTCCATCCCTTTATGTTGTGACTGATCGGCACCCGATTGGTCATGTCAATATCACACCACACCCGTCGCCTTTATTTCCCAGGAAACTTTTTGATACCAATTTATTTTCGCCCGCTTTGAACTCAAGCGTAGTCCATACTGGCCTGATTGTTGCGTTTGGGTTAGCTTTCACTTTTATCAGTGTCTCGTGCCATCAGGCCAATCCACTCTGACTTCTGAGGTACTTTGCAATTTACGTCCCCAAGTCAAGGACGAAAAGTCAACATTTTAGTCCAACTGACCAGTGTAGTATCTATTCGGCCATGCTCATTCTAAAACATGAACCTGCCGGCCGGCAGGCAGCTACTGACTGACACAAACGTTCATCAGATGACCAGTGCTGTCTGTGCCATGTCTTTCCTTGGGTGATTAATTTACTTATCACTCTATGCTTCCCATATGTCGTATGTACTGACAGACCGGTCCGTTTCCACTGGAACGTTGGGTCTGACGCGTCTGCAGACACCTTAACCAACAATGACGTTTGAGATAAACTAAGGCTGTTGACGTCAAACATGATTATTATTTCACTTTGTAAGACACTTTCCCAAAGGCTATGCGTCTGTCAGAAGGTCAAATGGTCACCGGAATATGCACTCTGGCCCTATCGGCCTGTTTGGGGGTGGGTTTAGTTACTGAAGTGGCCTAATCTATTTGTCTTCAAGTTTTCAGTTTGAGAACACAATATTCCGGTGGCCGTCATATGTGTACTATTGTATCTTCTTCTATCTTAGACAAGTAACATCTAGACACATAAGATTTCAGACATTCTAATTAGATTTTTAAGAGCATGTAATTTCCCATTGCAACATACGCCTGTGAGTCCTGGAAACTTGCTAAACAAGCTGAACAGTGCATAAATGCCTTTGAATATAAATGTTATAGATGAGTTCTAAGAATATCGTGGGTAAAGAAAAGAACAAATGCATCCATACTTCAAGAGCTGAATATTGAAGAAGGTTGGCTATTAAAGACGATAAAACAAAGAAAAGTAAAATATTTTGGTCACTTGAAACGTCATGAAAGTTTGGAGAGAACAATAATGGAGGGGTATATGCCTGGGAAGAGAGGAAGAGGAAGGCCAAAAGATGGGTGCAGGATGTGGCGGATGATCTCCAGATGGGTGTATCGGACGCGGGACATCTTGCTTATGATCGAGAGGTTTTCCGGAAGGTTATTATGGGTGCGAGGTTCTGCAAAGGACATGCTACTGAATGGATTAATGAATCAGGTTCAGAGCGCCTAGCAGCGGTCCGTATGCGACTGCAGCATTGTTAGTTAACATTGACACGTATCCAAGAATATATACAACGGGGGAGTTCCCTTAACATTATATGTACTATATTTTTTAAACAATCACTTTGAACCTCATAGGTGTTATTGATCAATGACTCAAAGTTTATGTCATAACTGATACGAGCACTCAATCGCAACAGTGATAACTTATAATAATACGCACATTACGTCCAAGAGTTGTCTGTGAAGGTGTGGCCGACGCTGTATCACTCAGATTTTATATATATATAAATAGACGTTCAGCCATTGATCATCACTAAATTGTGAAAATGTTAATAAATACACACACATACACACATAGGCACCGAGAGAAGAGAGAGAGAGAGAGAGAGAGAGAGAGAGAGAGAGAGAGAGAGAGAGAGAGAGAGAGAGAGAGAGAGAGAGAGAGAGAGAGAGAGAGAGAGAGAGAGAGAGAAGAGAGAAGAGAGAGACAGAGAGCGAGAAAGCTCAGGTCACTTAAATAAATCCCTGTCTCGAAGGAGACACAACACACAATACTATGACAGACTGAATATTAAGTGAGAAAGAAAGAGACAGTCAGACACTGTGAACTTACCTACTGACAGAACCATTCCCAGAGTTATCCATGCAAAGTCAATATGTCTAATCCGGTTCAGGAGTGCCATTGTATCTGTTTGATGGCTTCTAACATTTTACTGGACTCTCTCTGAGTACGGTAAGCCGTGGCAGTTAGTTTCATAAGAATCTCAGTTATTTCATGGACAAATCTTGGATTCCATCAAAGCACCGATTGACATCTCAAATAACCTAAGGCCACAGGTCTGTGGAAAACGTCACAACTCAGAAACGATGTCTTTGCACCATTCTGTTTTTGGAACATCCGCTGAAGTCACCAAATCCGATTACCAGAACAGCTGCAGTCAACATCCGTTGACTATGTTATTCTCAGTTGCAGTTTTCTGAAATAGACATAGACAGCATTATAGGCAATTTAATACTTAGAAACTAATGACTTGCAGGACCAAGAACACACGCTGACAAAAATCTGTTAATTAATACATAATATGATTAGAAAGTGCCTTCCCTGGATCCCACAGAATAAATGTATTAGATGGAGACCTAAACATACGCACACGAGAATTATAAACATGGATGAATAGTGAGAGGGGGACAGACGGAAATAGCTGTAGATGTTGTCAACAGAGGAGCACGTGGCTTCACTTGACTGAGGACCTATGCTCTATTGGGGGTATTAAAAGGGTGCAGCAGCAACAGCAGCAGCAGAAGAAGAAGAGGAAAAATGGACGAGAAGGAGAAGTTCAAAGAAGCAGAGAAGAAGAAGAAGAAGAAGCAAGAAGAAGAAGAAGAAGAAGAAGAAGAAGAAGAAGAAGAAGAAGAAGAAGAAGAAGAAGAAGAAGAAGAAGAAGAAGAAGAAGAGGAAGCGCAATGAAGAAGAAGCACGAAGAAGAAGAAGAAGAAGAAGAAGAAGAAGAAGAAGAAGAAGAAGAAGAAGAAGAAGAAGAAGAAGAAGAAGAAGAAGAAGAAGAAGAATGGCAACACTGCCTATCATCGAGGTTGTGAGCTGCTGGCACGGCAGCTTCAGTTTCCAACAATGTTTACCTGGACGTTGTTCAGATAATCTGGGCGTGTATCTCACTGTTTCATGGGGCTGTGCCTCTCTAATGCCATCTATAACTAATTACATTCTTTCACTCTACATAAGTGCCAAACAATTCTTATGGCGACATCGATCGTGTAAGTACTCGCATGTCTCCCCTAGAATCAATTCCGAGATTACGAGAATGAAGTGGTACGAGTATTAGCACTCATTGATACATGCTTCCCCGACAGTAATGTGTTCTTTTATCATACGGTATTATGATATGATATATGTGATTGACTTAGATATCACGTTGTTACATAATGTGTAAGTCTAAAGCGCCTTTCAACTGAGAGAACCGCTGAGCAGGAATTTCACATTGTCGTGTGCTTTTAGCAGTGTCATATTAAGCAGACCTTGGTGATGTCCATCGTCGAACTAGCGTCTTGTACACATTGGATGCTGATTGTGATGTCTCCTGTGCGTTTTTGGGCCTGTCTCAGCCAGTTTTGCTCACGTTATTTTAGCAGAAATTATGTCACTGCACCAGAGAAATGTCCATAAGTGTTCCGTCTCCGTAGAAAATATGGAAGTAAATGGATGCTAACTACCCTTACCCCTTCTGGTTAGATACACATCTAACACGTTCCCACTAACACGACGTCGCACTAAGTAATTTTATAAATGAATTGCAAGAAGACACACATTATGGTTGTCACTAGGACGAAGGAAATACGACAATGTGATATACGAGTTAATGGAGATATTCTTCAACAAGTGAATCGGTACAATTATCTCTGAACAGTCATGACATCTGATGGGAGATGCCTTGAAGAGATTAGAACAAGAATCG
This sequence comes from Cepaea nemoralis, assembly GCA_014155875.1. NCBI lineage: Eukaryota > Metazoa > Mollusca > Gastropoda > Stylommatophora > Helicidae > Cepaea > Cepaea nemoralis. The sequence goes on along the minus strand of JACEFZ010024679.1, from coordinate 17,314 downwards.
CCATGGCGAAAGTAGCCTTTTGCAAGATGAAAAACATACTGACCAATAAAAAGATGTCAATTGCTACGAAAAAGAGTGTTGAGGGGTTACATAGAACCTGCACTGTTGTATGGATGTGAAGCGTGGACAATGATCAGTGACTCTGAAAAACAGCTGATGGCTGTGGAATTGTAGTTTCTGAGGAGACTGCAAAGAATACCATGGACTGACAGAAAAACCAATGAACAGGTCCTTCAAGAAACAAATGAAAATCGTAAACTGATTAGAGAAATTAGACGTAGACAGTCAACATTTTGGACATGTTATGAGAAGAAATAAATTGGAGAATTGGTGACAGCTGGCAAGATCGAGGGGAAGAGAACAAGGGGAAGATATAGAAGTAAATACCTGGATGGCTTGGCCATGTGGTATGGTCGAGACAAGAACACTGAGCTGATCCACGACTCTGGTGATGGAGTGAAATGGCCAATAATGACCGCCCACGCTTATCGGCAAGGCACATGATGAATGGATGGATTTTATGTTCATACACAATGTTTTCTCATTGCATGATGTACGATTACTCAGAAATCTGTCCATGATTGCTTGCCCAATGAACAATTTGTCCGTTTGAAAATTGCAGTGTAGGAGGCCCAGAAGCCAACACACGAATGTTCTCATCGACACGGACTCCCCCCATGTCCAGCATAAAATATCAATACAAGTGTCCGTACATATACCACACTCACAACAAGAAGCCAGGCAGGGCACAGCCATCCATTCTAACCGTCTTTGTTTTACTGATAGTGAGTCACAGTATTACACCGGACATAATTATCGTACAGCAATATATACCAATCTGTGAGGGTTCTACTCATATCTATCATTTCCTATCTGCTTTATAATCTCTTGTAGACACCATGCAAACAGGTTTTATAATTAATCAATATTAATCAGTATGCAGCATCAAATTAGAAAGTAATTATTAGTAATACAGGGTGCATTTTTAATGACAATGCAGTGTTTGAAAATATTGCCGGACCAAGTTTTGCATTTACCTATTATGTTGCATGAGCTTTACAGAGGGTGAATACAAAACTTGGACCGGCAATATTTTCAAACATTGCACAGTCATTCAAAATACATCCTATACTTTACCTATTACTATGACATATAGTAGCCACATTCCATGACAGTTAAATAATCGCTGCATTATAGCATATATGTATGGTTTAGATGATGCTAACAGTTGACAGTCCGCCCTTGACAGTTTCATTTCTGAGTTTGATTTCAGTTTGATTTGTTTTCCGCAATCATGAACCATTTTAAAATCGTAGACAGTTTTCTTCGATGAACATTAATACCAGTTCCAAGGAAAGCAGTCATTCAAAAAGAACGATGAAATTAACGGGACATACAATAATGTAGGAGATACAGCTAGTGCTCGACTTACGACCATGATCGGTTCCGACAGACCGGTCGTAACACGATTTGGTCGTAAGTTGAGTACGCTATGTGTACAGTAATGTGAAGTGATGTTATAAAAATATTTAAGTTAAATGATATCATAAATTTCTTTTATTATCGTTATAAATCATAATTTTCGATGTTCATTTTGTGCTATTTGTATCATCTCTACACCATGTTGTTTCTTATTTTTACATCGTCAGGTTTAAGAAAAACACTGCATTAACTGTACATGTACAACTGGTTTAATATTTGCAAAACATAAAAAAATACAGGTGTGGAAAATACTATAAGAAACATTTTCCCAATCGCAAAACACATCAAATTGTCATTAACATCAAAATATATAAACATGTACGAAACATTTTATTGGCCACTGGTGTTTGGCTGCAGATCATTAATGTCGTCATCTAAGGCAGCAGTTGGGGGTACCGGAGTTGTTTTTTTCATAAACATGGTGAGCTTTGTCTGAATTGTATGTTTCTTTTTTTCATCATAAATTTCACGAAACACATCTTGCGCCATCCGTTCAATCCTTGCAAATCGTTCGATGTTTGGGTCCATTGCTTCGAAATGTATAAGAAGTTTATTCAGTAAAGATAAACCTTCTCATAATCCCTTAGTGGTGAACTTTCTTTCTGGCTCATCCTCTTCTTTCTTGGCTTCTCTTCTTTCTTCTTCCGCCACTCTTTCTTCTTCCAGTTCGATTAACTCTTCATTTGTAAGTTCTCCGGATTCTTTGTCTAGCAACTCTTCGACATCTTCAATTTCACACTCCAAAGAAAGGTCTTTGGCGAGTTTTACTATTTTTTCCCAAATCGTTTCAAGTTCATGTTCACTGTCAAATCCATGAAAATCATTAACATAGCGCTTAACACAATTTTTCCAGATGCCATTCATGCACTTTGTCGTCATCATAGCATCATGCCTCCCTTTCCTTAGTTAACGACCGCCGATGATTGCAGACAACGCCGTTCGACTGATAATGGAGGCAGAAGTAAATCTGAAATCTAATATGGCTAGTGATTGTGGTGGTAAAGTCGAATGGTCGTAAGTTGCATAGGTCGTAAGTCGAGCACTAGCTGTATTTAGTTACAAAAAAGCAAACGGAACATGACATAATGTAGGAGATATTTATTTAAATATAAAACAAACGGAACATGACATAATGTAGGAGTTATTTAGTTACATATCAAACAAAAGGAATTTTAGGGTGTCCGGGGGGGGGGGGGGGGGGGGGGGGGGGAATTAAGATTATTTCAAGATCGCATTAATACAAGAACCAAATACTTGATATTGTTTTTCCCTCTAAATTTTACTTCTCGCCCTAATGAAATTCATTTTATAACGTAAATCACGTTTTATGTAGATGTCTAGTCTTGTTCTAATATGTGTTATTAAATTTAGCTTCCATTTTTATGTATACTGTGCAAGGGAGGATAGGGTGGGTGGGGTGGGGGGGGGTTATAGGGAGGAAATTCGAAAGGGGGGGGGATGCCGTTCTGAACTTACGGTAAAGGGGGAGGCATGGGCCCAAAAAAGGTTGAGAACCACTGATGTAGAAGATGCTTAGTTATATATCAAACGAACGGAACATGTAACAATGTATGAGATATTTAATTATATATAAAGCAAATGTAAACGACACTTGTACACGCCTCAAAGCCCATTGGGAACGTGGTATAAAAGTAAAATGATTCAATGACCTTTTTCACCGCATTGAGGCCTATCTGGCTTATAGCGCTAACCCCAGGCGTGTATAGATCAAAGGGCACTCATGGGGTGATGAGCTTAATATAATTCCTTGGCGTCTTGACTTCCCAAGTCATTTCCTGGTATCCTGTTTAGGTTGGGTCTAGATGGAAGTTTAGGTTAATTTAAACACCCGCCTCGACGCACATTCGAACCTGTGACCATGGGGTGGGCAAGCCAACGAGCTGGCCCTGACTGGCACCTGGCCGTCCTGCCGGCGATAGATAATTACACTGTCCTTTAAAAAGGGCATAATAACTAAACGTATGGCGGTAGCGAACGTGACTGGATAGACTAGTTCGCGCTGTAAATGTTCGTCCACAATGGATGCATGTGATTACATGGTCACGATACCACGACACATTTAATTATACATGAACAATGATTATTGTTGCTGCTGTTGCTGGACTGTTGTTGTCTGACAATGACCTTCCTCTATAGCTACAAGAGGGTGTCATCTAGTAGTAGTTATTGTTTTTGCTGTACTGTGCTACAAGAGAGTGTGATGAAGTTGTTGTTGTTGGTAACGATGATGTACTGTTGTTGTCTGATAAAGACCTTCCTATAGCTGCAAGAGAGTGTGATGTAGTTGTTTCTGTTGTTGCTGATGTGCTGTTGTCTGACAAAGACTTTCCTCTAGCTACAAGAAGGTGAGATGTAGTTGTTTTGTTGTTTTTGCTGTACTGTTGTTGTCTGACAAAGAGCTTCCTATAGCTTCAAGAGAGTGTGTTGTCGTTGTTTTGTTGTTTTTGCTGTACTGTTATTGTCTGCCAAAGACCTTCTTCTAGCTCCAAGAGAGTGTGATGTAGTTGTTGTTGTTTTTGCTGTACTGGTATTGTCTGCCAAAGACCTTCCTCTAGCTACAAGAGAGTTTGATGTAGTTGTGGTTGTTAGTAATGCTGCTGTACTGTTGTTGTCTGACAAAGACCTTCCTATAGCTACAAGAGAGTGTGATGTAGTTGTTGTTGTTGCTGTATTGTTGTTGCCTGACAAAGACCTTCCTCTAGCTCCAGGAGAGTGTGATGTAGTTGTTGTTGTTGTTTTTGCTGTACTGGTATTGTCTGCCAAAGACCTTCCTCTAGCTACAAGAGAGTTTGATGTAGTTGTGGTTGTTAGTAATGCTGCTGTACTGTTGTTGTCTGACAAAGACCTTCCTATAGCTACAAGAGAGTGTGATGTAGTTGTTGTTGCTGCTGTACTGTTGTTGCCTGACAAAGACCTTCCTCTAGCTACAAGAGAGTGTAATCTAGTAGTAGTTATTGTTTTTGCTGTACTGTTATTGTATGCCAAAGACCTTCCTCTAGCTACAAGAGGGTTTGATGCAGTTGTGGTTGTTAGTAATGCTGCTGTACTGTTATTGTCTGACAAAGACCTTCCTCTAGCTACAAGAGGGTGTAATCTAGTAGTAGTTATTGTTTTTGCTGTACTGTTATTGTATGCCAAAGACCTTCCTCTAGCTACAAGAGGGTTTGATGTAGTTGTGGTTGTTAGTAATGCTGCTGTACTGTTATTGTCTGACAAAGACCTTCCTCTAGCTACAAGAGAGTGTGTATCTAGTAATAGTTATTGTTTTTGCTGTACTGTGCTACAAGAGAGTGTGATGAAGTTGTTGTTGGTAACGATGATGTACTGTTGTTGTCTGATAAAGACCTTCCTCTAGCTACAAGAGGGTGTAATCTAGTAGTAGTTATTGTTTTTGCTGTACTGTTATTGTATGCCAAAGACCTTCCTATAGCTACAAGAGAGTGTGATGTGATGTGATTGTTGTTCTTGTTGTTGCTGCTGGTGTACTGTTGGTGTACGACAAAGACCTTCCTCTAGCTACAAGAAGTTGTTATGTAGTTGTTGCTGTTGCTGCTGTACTGTTATTGTATGCCAAAGACCTTCCTATAGCTACAAGAGAGTGTGATGTAGTTGTTGTTGTTGTTGTTGTTGTTTTGTGGCTGCTGCTGTACTAGTTTTAAATGTCAAAGACATTCCACTTGCTAAAAGAGTATATGATGTAGTTTGTTGTTGCTGCTGCTGCTGTATGGTTGTTGTTTGCCAAAGACCTTCTTCTAGCTTCGAGAGGGTGTGATGTATTTGTTGTTGTTGTGTTGTTGTTGTTGTTGTTGCTGTACTATTGTTGACTGCCAAAGGCCTTCCTCTAGCTACAAGAGGGTGTGATGTGATTGTTGTTCTTGTGATTGCTGCTGCTGTACTGTTTTTAACTGCCTTAGTTATACCACAAGCTACAAAAATATATGACGTAGCTGTTTTTGATGCTGTACTGTTGTTGTCTGCCAAAGACCTTCCTCTAGCTTCAAGAGGGTCTAATATAGTTGTTGTTGCTGTATTGTTGTTGTCTGCCAAAGACCTTCCTCTATAGCGACAAGAGGGTGTGATGTAGTTGTTGTTGTTGCTGTATTGTTGTTGTCTGCCAAAGACCTTCCTCTATAGCGACAAGAGGGTCTGATATAGTATTTGTTGTTGTTGCTGTATTATTGTTGTCTGCCAAAGACCTTCCTCTATAGCGACAAGAGGGCGTGATCTAGTTGTTGTTGTTGCTGTATTGATGTCGTCTGCCAAAGACCTTCCGCTATAGCGACAAGAGGGTGTGTTGTAGCTTCAGTTGCCGCTGCTGATCAGAATGCTGACAAGTTGTCTACTGTTAGCAGAAGATCAATAACCGCAGACAGAAAATTACAACACAGACATGATACGCAGAAAAAACTGAAGCACAGACACAATTCCATGTGAGCACAGAATATTCTATGCCATGCATTCCAGTCGATAAAAAGCATTATATGCAGTAAAAGTCTGGCAACCCAGTGAATGACTTAAAAGGCCAATAATCAAATGATGCAGGAGGGACATTCACACAAGCAGATCATTGCTCACGTGGGTACAAGATAATCGTCATTGATTGGCAGCGCTATTGCTTGGTAACGCTATGAGCAGAAAGGAGCTGACAGTTGAGGCAACAGGGAAGAATGATGTTTTAGAGGCAAAGGAGGACAGACGGTGTTGGAGACAGGTAAAGACAGATGGTGTTAGAGACAGATGAAGAATGGAGCCAAGACAGCTGTCACTTGCAGCTGTGTACGCCGCAGCATAATCTAGAAAAGATACTACAAGATGCCCTGTCACTAAAAAAGCAAAGCCTAGAAAACATAACACAAAGTGCTCTGTCAATTTGCAGCTGTGATACACCAAAGCAGTATCTAGAAAACATAATATAAAGTGCTCTGTCAATTTGCAGCTGTGATACACCAAAGCAGTATCTAGAAAACATAACACAAAGTGCTCTGTCAATTTGCAACTATGATACACCAAAGCAGTATCTAGAAAACATAACACAGAGTGCTCTGTCAATTTGCAGCTGTGATACACCAAAGCAGTATCTAGAAAACATAACACAAAGTGCTCTGTCAATTTGCAGCTGTGATACACCAAAGCAGTATCTAGAAAACATAACACAAAGTGCTCTGTCAATTTGCAGCTGTGATACACCAAAGCAACATCTAGAAAACATAACACAGAGTGCTCTGTCAATTTGCAGCTGTGATACACCAAAGCAACATCTAGAAAACATAATACAAGCTGCTCTGTCACTTGCAGCTGTGATACACCAAAGCAATATCTAGAAAACATAGTATAAATTGCTCTGTCACTTGCAGCTGTGATAAAAAAGATAAGCAAAATATAGAAAACATAATATAAACTGCTCTCTCACTAGCAGCTGCAATACACACACTCACACACTCACACACACACACACACACGCGCGCGCGCACGCACGCACGCACACACACAGAGAGAAAGCATAAACTAGAAAACATAATACAAGATGCTCTGTCACCTGCAGCTGTCGTACACAAAACAGAATCTAGAAAACAATACAAGTTGCTATATCACTTGCAGCTACGATACACAAAAACAAGCAAAATCTATAAAACATAATACAAGACTGGCGGTTAGAGAAGATGGAGGAAGATAAGGTCCTTGTGAAAATTTTAAGTGCTCCATTCTGTTCATGACTCATGGCGGAAAAGTCCCATAACAAACATTGATCGTTGAAGGAAGAAGCAGACGTTTGGCAAAGTGATGCGGGAGGCGATCATACATTGTCGAAAAAAGTGAAAGTTATCAACAATAAGGGAATTATTAGAGACACAACCGCCGGCCCTACCCGGCACAGTGCACATTAAATGTTCAAGTAAGTTTGAATAACTTAGACACAAACAATAGATTGCACGATTTATTGCCTGGCATATTTAGCTGCATCTCGTAAAGTACATACTGCAGAATTCACACGACATATAGCAAAATAACTAGATAAATCCTTCAAGCTGAAATATACATATGTTCTGCACAGTAATGTCAATTGTCTATCACTGTAATTTTAAATTGACTATCACGTATTTATGTTTGCACAAAACTGGGCTGTGTAGATTAATCATTACGCTTCTGCAAACTTTAACAAGCGACTACTTTGTGTATTGAACAACACGCAAAAGGCACTGTCTCTATTAATAACATGGCCGGTTTCCAACACACGTCGTGCAATCGACGAAGTGGGAAATTTGTGGTGTGTCGGCCTCCCTAGGCTCTCATTGCCTGTGTGTAGTATCTTGTTAATCCAGTTAGGTATGTGTTCAACCACTGTGTTGTTCAACTGTAACAATAAATGTAACAGTAACTGTACCAGTAAATGACCCTTGTCCACGCCTGAAGGTCAAATGGGTATATGGTGCTAAACCCATTGTTTCTGGACCGATCGTCACTTGGTGGATGATGTGACCAATATCAAGATCTGCAACATTTAGTAGATGCAGTTATTGCACACAATAAAAAAACTGGGATTAGAAGTAAATTGTAAAAAGACACAGATTATGGTCGTCACTAGGAAGAGTGAAATACCACAATGTAATATACAAGTAAATGGGAATATTCTTCAACAAGTGAATCGGTACAATTATCTCGGAATAGTCATAACATCTGATGGGAGATGCCTTGAAGAGACTAAAACAAGAATCGCCATGGCGAAAGTAGCCTTTAGCAAGATGAAAAACATTCTGACCAATAAAAAAAATGTCAATTGAAACGAGAAAAAGAGTGTTGAGATGCTACATAGAGTCTGTTATTTTGTATGGATGTGAAACTTGGACAATGAGCAGTCAAGCTGAAAAACATCTGATGGCTGCAGAATGTGGTTTCTGAGGAAAATGCAAAGAATACCATGAACAGACAGAAAAACCAATGACCAAGTACTACAGGAGACAAATGAAAATCGTAAATTGATTAGAGAAATTAGACGTAGAGAGTCAAAATTTTTTGGACATGTTATGAGAAGAAATGGATTGGAAAACTTAGTGACAACTGGCAAGATTGAAGGGAACAGACCAAGGGGAAGACCGAGAAGTAAATACCTGGATGGCTTGGCCACATGGCATGGTCGAGACAGAAACACTGAGCTGATCCACGAGTCTGGTGATCGAGTGAGATGGCGAGTCATGGCCGCCCACGCTTTCCGGCATGCCACATGATTGATTGATTGATTGTGATAATTATCACGATGGCCGCCTTTATTTCCTAAGACATGTCCTGGTTGCATGTAGACTGTCCACATACCCTACACAGGGCATGGCATGAGTGAATTGTGTCCCAACTTTGGATTCTGCGCAATTTGGGCGTCTTCTTCTATCCTTCTTTCTGTCTCTCTTCTACACATATGTTTAGCTTATGTTGTGTATAGTACCGCAACACTATCAGGGACAGTTGGCTGTCTACGCTGGTGTAATCGACGGTCTAAAATGTTACACTTATGTGTGTGTTCTTTTGAGCACCACAGGTTTCGACGTTATGAAACTTACAACCACACGAGTATAATAGTCATAATTACAATATTTTATATCACTTAATTACTTTTATTAACAAAAATGGGTTTCTTCGTTTACTTCTTCTTCTTCTTCTTCTTCTTCTTCTTCTTCTTCTTCTTCTTCTTCTTCTTCTTCTTCTTTACCTTTCTTCTTCTTTTTCTTTTTCTCGTAGTCCATGTCGTGTGCCGTTTGTCATCATGCCATGCCCTTCTGTCTCGTGAACTACCCGTCATTTCAAATACGGATGTTTGTCTATGTTATGGTGTCGAACTGTCCAGCATCTTCCCTCGTGGTTTCCCCTTTCTCTCTTCCCCTTGAACTGTCCCATTATCGCGACTTTCTCCAACTTTTTTTTTCTCGTGATGTGTTCAAAGAATGTGGTTTGCCGCTTCTAATGCGAATAACCAGTACTCTTTATGGGTTAACTTTTTTCTACATTTAAACTATTTTAATACTGGCGTCCACGAATGGGATAAATTATAAATCTAGGGGAATAAAGGCAGAGAAAATCCTTTGAGGAACCTCTGGAGGAGTCAGACTATGTCTGTATAAATATTAGCAGTCGAGCATGGACGGCCATGAGGCCAGGAGAGACTGCCACTGAGCTTGTGCTCGCCACGCAGAGGCAGAATCGGACATTGTGGAAGGTATCAAGGCGATCATGGAAGTGGCCACTGAGCTTGTGCTGGCCACGCGGAGGCAGAATCGGACAATGTGGAAGGTATCAAGGCGATCATGGAAGTGGCCACTGAGCTTGTGCTGGCCACGCGGAGGCAGTATCGGACATTGTGGGAGGTATCAAGGCGATCATGGAAGTGGCCACTGAGCTTGTGCTGGCCACGCGGAGGCAGTATCGGACATTGTGGGAGGTATCAAGGCGATCATGGAAGTGGCCACTGAGCTTGTGCTGGCCACGCGGAGGCAGTATCGGACATTGTGGGAGGTATCAAGGCGATCATGGAAGTGGCCACTGATCTCGTGTTGGCCACGCGGAGGCAGAATCGGACAATGTGGAAGGTATCATGGCGATAACGTTTTTTTTTTTATTGCAAAGACAAATGGTTACTGTTTTATAAAGAGAGGTTTGGCATATTCTGATACAGCATTTTTTTTATTTTAAATTCGCATATCCTTTACAGGACATCGCTGTCAACAGCAGCATCTTTCAGCTGTCTGTTGATTTCTTGGCAAGATTACGCTCAGTAGTTTACCATTGCTTTCTGAGCGGCCGGCTCAGTTATCCCGCTAGTCACAAAATATATGTTTTTATATGCTGCTACAACATCTAGCATAAAAGTAGATGTTTGTATATGCTGCTACAACTTCTAGGATAAAAGTAGATGTTTGTATATGCTGCTACAACTTCTAGGATAAAAGTAGATGTTTTTATATGCTGCTACAACATCTAGGATAAAAGTAGATGTTTGTATATGCTGCTACAACTTCTAGGATAAAAGTAGATGTTTGTATATGCTGCTACAACTTCTAGGATAAAAGTAGATGTTTGTATATGCTGCTACAACTTCTAGGATAAAAGTAGATGTTTTTACATGCTGCTACAACTTCTAGGATAAAAGTAGATGTTTGTATATGCTGCTACAACTTCTAGGATAAAAGTAGATGTTTGTATATGCTGCTACAACTTCTAGGATAAAAGTAGATGTTTGTATATGCTGCTACAACTTCTAGGATAAAAGTAGATGTTTGTATATGCTGCTACAACTTCTAGGATAAAAGTAGATGTTTGTATATGCTGCTACAACTTCTAGGATAAAAGTAGATGTTTGTATATGCTGCTACAACGCCCAGCCTGAGATTGTATTACACACTGATCTTCTAAGCGAACTGTGTGGCCGCGGAACCCTTGTCTAACTGAATACAACCCAATTACCGGTGTGTGGCTTAGTCACGGCGCCAGCTATCATTGGCCAGGCTACAATTTCTGAATGGACGTCCTTCGTGCGTTAGTTTCTTCCTTGACTGTGTCTGCACTAGCATTTATCTCAGGCCTCTGTAGAACAATCGCATATCGTTTTCAGTGATCAGTCGCTATCAACTGCTGTTTCGTACAGACAAAGATCATCTACACACCAGTAGTCTACTGATTCACAAAGCGTGTCGTTTGTAGATCAGTTATACATGGGGACCGAAGCTGACAGTGCTGCACAAGTCTCACCAACTAATCCTTATGAAGTGCTAGACCAGTGTTTCCCAACCTTTTTTGTGCTATGCCCCACCTAAGCCTTTCTAAACTTCTTATGCCCCCCCCCCCCCCCCCACATATGCATCATTTTTAATATTCAAAAATTGAAATGTTCACTAAAGAAACTTGAATTTTTTTTTCGTTAGAAGGGCTCACGGTTCCCAGAGGGGCCAGAGCCCCCCCCCCCCCCCCCCCCCCAGTCCCGCGTCCCTGTGAGTGGGGTGAATTTTTTTTTTTTTTTTTGGCGGTTACCCCAGACAAGCTGGTTCCCCGAATCCCCCTTTTTTGTGTGGACCCTTAGTCTCATTGTGAGCTATTGCCCACAGTGGTCCATCAGGCCCACATCTAATGTCAAGATATGTGATGGGTGTTTATTTGATCATCCCGGCCCCCGACCAGACCAGACGCACTACTGGTGGGAGAGCAGCAAATGCACCCGATCCTAGCCAAAGGACCGATAGGTTTTAGGAAGAAATCACTAGGAAATTATTGAGCAAACACAGTAAGTAAATTTTCAAAACATATAATGGAGAACTGAAATTCAAGTACAAAATAATTTTAATGAAAGATTTTTCTATATTATTTTAATTATTACTTATTATTCAAATTTAGTGAGATCCTTGCACTTGATGCTTGCTGAATAGAGATTTTATGTCAGGTTCCAATTTAGTTGTCTTCAGTCTCAAATCTCCCCGTTTTGTTATATCCAGCCGATTTCTTCCATTTTCAAGTTGCCACCCTTAACAATCGAATTGCCCCCCTGTGGGGCGTGGGCCCCACGTTGGGAAACACTGTGCTAGACGATCTGTAACCCAAGAAGATGTGATTCTTTCCAAGGGGACTATAGAGTCGGCACCAAATTCCAGAGTTTTCATAGAACGCCCACCTTCTACTCCTTTGGTCGGTGGGACACACACATTTGCTCCTCCGATATCAGATTACTGTTGTCGTCACTGCTTCGTTTGGTGACGAGAGTTAGGTTTCCATTGTGACTTTCACTATGTACTTACAATTTGATAGATTTTTTATTACATTGGTTTTGTTCCCTGTGTACATGTATATACTGTGTTCGCCAGGAATGAGGCGCTGGAATCTCTTGCCCCCGGGTAGACTGGGCCCGTTAGCAAATAAAGCGGCCGATCTAGGAGATGGAAAACTCCGATTATATACCCCTAAGTTTAAGGTGGACCGACGTGCCGAGGACTGAATGGCCACGGGTGAGTTGGTCGTTAACGTGGAACGTCTGGTATGCGGGCGGGGCGGCGCCAGGCGTATGGACTCCTGAGGGACATCCCCTGCCCCTTCCCTAGTAAGCAGGCAATGCTAGGGTGACCGCTTTTTCCCCCTGCAATATCCAAAATTTGCTTATGGAGTTAATTAAACACGGGAATCGTCGCCGGAGCTACGGAGCACGTGCTCTGAGTTTGACACATCTTTCAGCGGCTAGCGAAGAGAGAGTGAGGAGGAGAAGGCGAGGTAATGGTGTGAGAAGAAGGCATAGAAATAGGAGGGCAGGCGCCAGGAGAACAAGACGAAAAGTGGAGAGACTAGGTTTCAACCATGTAAGAGTGGGATACTGGAACTGCCGTAGTGCCAGGCAGAGAGGTCCTGTATTGGAGAGGCTAATATATGATTTTGATGTCCTCATGCTCCAGGAGTTAAATACAGACTAAATACCATTGCCTTGGGTACGTCAGTTATATAAACCCCACTGGGCAGAAGAGACATGGGCAAGGTCTGCTGGTGAAGAAAGGAGTACAGCACGTGGCACTTGACTTGAGCCAGTGGAATCACAGTGCAAGAGAGGTCCAGGGTATACAAATGGAGATTGGTGGCCTAAGCTGGAACATCATAAATGTATATGCCACAGTGGACTGTTTTGTCAGAAAGGAACAATGGGACTGGCTTAAGGAATTAGAGGACTTACCAGGTGATAGGCTACTCATATGTGGAGACTTCAATGCGAGGAACAGAGATTGGGACAGTAGTGGAGAAAACCGACAAGGAATTGCACTTGCGGATGCCATGGTGGACTCCGATGTGGTCTGCATAAATGATGGTAGGCCGACTAGAATGGCAATGAGGCCTGGCGATGCAGATACTGCTATTGATTTGGCACTTGTCTCCCAGTCATCAGTCCTTGATGTAAAGTGGACTGTTTTGAATGACCATGGGAGTGATCACATGCCATGCTCAGTCCTGATCTCTAAGTCCAGGAAAGTTAAGGCTGGGAGAGCGCGCAAGACCTTCCGGTATGAGTGGACCGACAGCCTTCTTGGACGCCTCCTTCATGGGGCATGCAACAGGACTGTTAAAACTCCTTTTTTGCATCCCCCATGGTGGACCCCAGAAGTAGACAATGCGTGGAAAGCAAAGAGAGCTGCAGTGAAGCAGCTAAGGGAATAGCGACAGACACCCCGAAGCTCACGAGAGGAAGTGGACATAGCGGAAAATGACAAGAAAGACAAGGTGGAGGCTTTCAAGCGATGTGCTGCAGAGGCCAAGAACGTAAAATGGGAATGTTTTATGAAGGAGATTGGAGGTGATAAAACACTGCATAAATTCTGGAAACTGCACAGACAAATGCAAAGAAAAGATCGGCCTATGACAGTGGGAACAATTTATAAAGAGGATGGTGTACGCGTGACAACAGACAAGGAGAAAGGGGAGGCGTTTCTCCAGAGATTTTTAGAGCAGACCAATCATAATGATGCGGATACCAGGGATGCAGTTAGAGAGGAATTATCTGGCACAATGGAGAATATGCCTTATGAAGACATCATACGGGTTGAAGATGTTAAACATATTTTGAAAAAGGCAAAAGACACGGCACCAGGGCCTGATGGTGTCAGGTATGGCCACATGAAGGCTTTGAGCGATGTAGACCTGAAGGAGATGGCCGACTGCTTTAATCAGAGCATTAGGACAGCATCAGTACCGCAGGATTGGTTGCATAGCTATCTCATCCCTCTCCCAAAACCATTCAAGGATCATTCAAAGCTTAGCGGCTTTAGGATCATCACCCTTCAAAATACATTTGGGAAGGTTTTAGAGAAGATAGTCGCTGTTAAGCTGCAGGATTTTTGGAAAGGGGGAAGCTTCTTCCAAGAGGCCTGGGGAGCTACAGGCCAGGAAAAGATACCTGGTCAAATGCAGCCACTTTGCCTTTGACGTTTATGAGGGGTTCCAGAGTAGACAGGAAACGATGGCGGCAGCGCTTGATCTCGAGGATGCGTACAATAGAGTTCGCTATGATATTTTGATGACCGCACTTATGGAGAAGGGGTCAATCCCTGGTTGGTGAACTGGATAGCAGCCGTCCTGCATTCTCGTCGGGTTGCTCTCCGTCTGGGTGCATGGACCTCAGAGCCACATATTTTAACCCCGGGACTACCACAGGGATCTGCAATCTCACCGGTGCTCTTTAATGTGTATACGAGCAAGATTGCATACCTAGAAGCACCAGGGGTTGGAAGGATTCTAACATTTGCAGATGATATTCTTGCATACAGGCAGGGGAGAAATAGGGATCAAACAGCCCAGGAGCTACAGGTGACAGTAGACAAAGTGATTGACTGGTGCACTGAAATGAGTGCTGTCATCCACCCGGAAAAGGCGGCTGTGTTGTGGTGCTCTCTGGACAACAGGATTGTGAGAGATGATGCCCCAAGCCTCACGATAGATGGCAGAAGCGTCAACAGAGAGAACAAACTGAAGTATCTGGGAATCACATTTGACAGGAGTCTGTCCTTCAAGGACCATGTGGAGACGGTTGTGACAAGATCTCAAAAGGGACTCAATGCACTTATAATTATGGCTGCAATGGACACAGAGCAGAGAATGCTCTTCACACTATACCAGCACTTGATCCTCTCAGTGATTGATTATGGACTAGGACTGCTCACTGTCTCAAAGAGTCAGCTGGTGAAATTAGAGCGCATACAGAACGAAGCTATGCGGGTCATTCTGGGATGCACCAGAGACACTCCAGTAGTGTGTATGCGTTACATCCTTGGTCTGCCTACTGTTGCTGGTAGGCACAAGGTGATGCAGGCGAAGGCATACCTCAGAGTAGCTGCAGACACAGATCACCCGTTGCATGAGGCGCTGGACGTAGTTAAGGGTCAGAGACTGATAAGAGGGAAATCATGGATGGCTCAGGCGGAGGATACGATCAGACAGGTGTGCCCCTTGGAGAACATCAGGCGAGGAGAGGAGTGGGTCAGAGTGCCAGCCGAGCAGTCAGACTTGTGCAGAGTTATAATCACATTGAGCCGGGAGTGCAGGGAGTGGCCAGCAGGGGCCACAGAAGTGGAAATTCAGCAACTAATTCAGGATAATTCTCGCCCGGGTGATGTGATTATCTACACGGATGGGTCGGTGTTGAGAGGTAGGAGAAGTGCCTGGGGGTTCTTGGCAAAAGCTAATGGTCGGCATTTGGTGCAGGAGAGCCTGGCGTATGATAACACAACATCTAGCTTAAGAATGGAGGTGGAGGCGGTCAGTGCAGCTTTCCGCTGGATAGAGAACACGATACATACACACATTGTGATTGTAACTGACTCAGAAAGCATGCTGAGGAGGGTGAGAACAGGCAAGCTTCGTGCAGAGTGGCTTGCTTCGCTTCGGAGGTCACGGGTAGCAAGCATCACCTGGATCTTTTCTCCTGGGCATGCCGGTGTGCTGGGGAATGAACAGGCGGACAGATTGGCTGGCTTGGCAAAACTTGGTGGAGTATTGATGCATGACAAAACAGACGTGGTTGCGGCCTTGTGGGAGCACGTGTACACCTCGGAGGAGCAAATGGATCACCATAGTCTGGTAAGAATGAGGCAGCGAGGTGTGACGAGGGGATCTGGCCGACGATCGACGCTCAGAGGAAAGGCGAGCGGACATATAATCAGATTGCTACTGGAACTATTAGTGTTGGAACTCTTCGCTGGCTGCTGAGGATGGGGACGGAGCGCTTATGGGAATGTCCCGGATGCTGTGATGTCGGTTCCTAAATCAATCAATCAATCATTCAATCAATCAATCAATCAATGAGGCCTCTGTAGTGCATGCAAATATAACACATAAACATACATTTTGTAATCCCAAAATGCTCCGAGCTCCACTTGAAATAAATGCAAACGTACTGATCACTATTCACTGGAGACACCGGAAAGAAGAAAGACGTAAGACAACACATCAGACCAAAAAAAAAAAAACAACAACAACAATGGAAGCAGTGCACCCACCGGAAACCGAAATTGTCGCCTCAAATAACGTCAGCGCCTCTCCGAAGGAACAAGTGTACTGGGACACACAATCAGCTAGACCAGGGGTCACCAAACTACGGCCTGCGGGCCGGATCCGACCCGCGACGTAATTTCATCCGGCTCGCGACGGTACTCGAACTTGCTTGATATAACGTATGAAACACGAGACGTTGTGGATACAATTTAAATATAAATATTATGTTTAGAATAATAGGAGATCTTCACACGTGCGGAGACCTCCTGGCTGCTCTAGGCTGTTTATTTATTCGGCCCTATTTATATATTTTGCAAACTTTATTATGAGATATATTCTATTACCAAATGAAGCCGCCTGCCGCGGCACTACGAGAGTATGGAGTAGCATATCCCATGATACTCTGGTAAAAAATGCATAGGATGCTTGGATGTTGTGTTGGCGTGCCTATAAGAGCCCAGTCACGCCATGTTCCAGCCTCTATGGCCTTGAGAACAACTGAATCCGAAGAGATGATGATGTCTAATTTTCAGCAGAAGGTTTGAACTGAGCCACTACCAAGCAGATCGGCGAACATGCCCCGGGCACAGCCGAGCGAGGCCACTGTTTTTCCAGACCGCAGTTGAGAGGGCAGACAGGCCCTGTGAAGATCCAAACGAACAAAGAGGATTTTGATTGTGGATTGACGATTATCTGCTGTGGGTGAGTTTTTAATGAACCCTTTTTTCAAAAAAGGGGGGGTTTAAATTTAAAAAAAAAAAGGAAATTTAATTAGGAACCCCGAATTAAAAGGGTTTTTGGGCGGGGTTTGGGGGGC
>JACEFZ010024678.1:0-14576 GCA_014155875.1 Cepaea nemoralis | reverse complement strand
GCAAATCCATTGCGCGGAAAGTCCGAGTCGAAAGCTCACTGTGTGGATGTCATCTGCACACTGCATTCTTCTGGTTTACGGAAGAACAGCCTATGGTGAACGGAAGGCCCAATATACGGAAGTGAGGCTAAGCAGCCATGTGCAGGACGTGACGATTCCTTGGGTGAGCCCAGTACCAGAGCGCTGTGTGTTGGCTCTGCAATTATGGAAGCCTCCTTGGATTGCGGGGAATGCCCATGGTCTGCCCCTGCCTTCCCTTGAGGGCTGACCAGGATGTCTTTGGCTGTTCTATATGGGCCAGCTAGGATGGGTTCTAACACCACACCAGTGAGAGTCAAACGTCCTAAGAAACCCCCGGGAAGGTTAACCCGGTCAACAAATGCCCGCAGAAGTCGGATGTGTCGGCCTAACGGCGCAAGAACGCAGCTCTGCTGTAAACAGGCACAAAGCAATCACATCCACACAAAAAAAACTCCGGATGAACGAAGAAGAAGAAGAACGGAGCACTTATGGGTTACATCCGTGTGCCGTGATGTTGATTCGTCGACTAAAATAAACACTAAACTAAACTGAAATTATTAGACTAACTTTTGGTAAAAATTAAAAAGATAACATTTTATTAACAGACAAGAATCACCTAGTAACTTTACGTCCATCGCTGGTTACACCAAAGTCGTCACTTGTTATGTTTGTTTGTGAAGTCATTCTGCGTTAGGGTGTTATTTCAGCACGTTGATAAATAAACTGGTTACAATACTGCTCCGTGAACCATTGATGAAGTTCACAGTTTCGCGCTACCTGTAGCTAGCTCTTCGGTGGGTAAAGGTATTTTATTGTCGAGCCGACGCCCCCTTTGCTTCGATTGTTTGAATTTCGGGCACACAAGAGCAGCGCTTGATAAGAGAGAGTGGGGGAAGGGGGGAGAGAGAAATCAGCCAGGTGTTCTCAACTTCTTATATTTGTTTTGCTCGTTTTTGTACGCTTGTTTTGACCTCAAACGAGGTCTATACACATGCTGCCACTTCTAGTGCACTGGACTAAATTTTGCGTGTGGATTATCTTCCCTTGTACCAGTGTTTCTCGTCTTTAGACGAACCCACTCCGACTTCTGAGGTACTTGTAATTTTAGGGCCCTTGTGATGTTTCTTTTCTGCTTGTGGAAATAGAGCTGTGTATTTCGCATCCTGGAGTCTAATCATACAAAGCATCTATTATCTTATCTCATCTTATCTTGTTCCTATTGTACCTTGCGGTGTCGAGGTGAAATTAAATCAACGGGAGATTGCCCGATTATGGGCTTGTGAAAATAGAGCTGCGTATTTCACTTCCTGGAGTCTGTCTAATCATACAATGCGTCTATTATCTTATCTCATCTTATCTTGCTACTGTTGTACCTTGCGGTGTCGATGTGAAATTTAAACAATGGGAGAGTGCCCGTTTATGGGCTTCTTGTAACGAGATTCCCATGAACTCTGCTATTTCCTCTGCCCATCGTTTACGTGGCCGGCCTCTTCTTCTGTTTCCATTTGGTCTGTACATCATTGCCTGTTATGGTATACTGTTAGTCGGTACCCTAGTGTATAGTCAAAACATTTGACTTGCTGCCTTCTAATAAAATCTAGCGCTGCTATAACCCCCACTTTAGTCTTGATTTCTTCATGTCTGAACGTTCTATAGAAGTAAACATAGATCTATATCTTTGATTTATTGACTACACAAAGGTTTTCGATAAAGTGAGACATGTCAACATGATAAGGATGCTTGAAGATCTACAAATTGATGGAAAAGATCTTAGACTTGTAAAAAACATATATTGGAAACAACAAGCTGCCATCAGAATTGAGAAGATAGCAATATCAGCCTATTAAAAGAGGTGTGAGACAGGGATGTGTAATGTCTCCAGATCTTTTTTCCCTGTACAGTGAGAATATTTTCAGAAATATAGAAGATATGGAAGGAATCAACATTGGGGGACGATACTTCAATAACATTAGATATGCAGATGATACGTTGGGGTAGCGGGGTAGGGGTATACCCTATCAAAGGAGAAGTAAGGTGCCTCCTTCCCTCCGCTAGCCTACGGGACACCCTTGAGCAAGGTGGAGTACCCGTTTAGCCCCCCCCCCCCCCAACAGGGTAACGTGAAGCCATGCGAGCAGGTGGTGGATTGGACTTGGGAGCAGCCGACAGATAGTTGTTGGTTATGGTTTCAAGTCAATGACGGTGGGCAGAGGATCTCTCAGTAGAGACAATGGCTACGGTCATCCGATCAGTATGGTCACTGCCAGGAAGGAAGAATGGTAGACTTCCCTCCTTATTGATTCCCGGGCAGAGGAGGCTCGTCAGCCTTGGTTTGTATCTCTTCTAAGAGAGGGAACTCTAAATCTCAAACCTCCGCTGCCTTGTGGGTATACCCATATGGGAAAGGCTTCGGGAGTAAATCCTGAGGACAAATCCGGAGATGGAGTCCCTAAGGCAGTTCCATGTTGTAAACAACATAGTTCTGGCAACTCCTGCGACGGCACTGATGCCAAGTTGCATTGGCTACTGCCTTTCCCTTGGTCAACATCGGCGACGTGGAGAGGGGGAACCTGCTACTGGGCAACAGCTGGTTCTCCGATTTCCATTTCCCAGGCTTGTGCCTTGAAGCGGTGACACAACACGGGAAGCAGCATTTGCCGGTTATAAGTCTTAACGCTCGATTGGCGTAGAGCAAGGCGCCAGGGGCTACTTCCGACGGTGGGAGAGATCATCGTATCTCACTAGACAGCTACCGCCCGCCTAAGCTGGGCATCCCCCAGTCAATAAGGTGTTGTCTCGCCACGGTTCATCTGCTCCTGAGGGTGTGTGGAGCTTAGGGGAAAATCCTGACACATGGACCGCAATCTATACATCTAGCAACAAGAAAACAACAAAACAACCAGCCCTAAGGCTGGGAATATGGAACCTAAGAACCATGACCCCTGGCATCTCAGACGATCTAAACGAGATTGTGGATGCCCGCAAAACTGCAGTGATAAATAACGAACTACTAAGACTGGGGATAGACATTGTCGCCCTGCAAGAGACCAGACTCCAAGAATCTGGAAGCATCAAGGAGAGGGACTTCACTTTCTACTGGCATGGCAAGCCGTGCGGAGAGACCAGGGAGCATGGAGTTGGCTTCGCTATCAGAAACAAGCTGCTCAATTCCATCATACCACCAAGTGATGGCACTGAAAGAATATTGAAGCTCCAACTCCAGACAGAGGCAGGCCCAGTTAGTATTATAAGCGTTTACGCCCCAACACTAACTGCAGCATCAGAATCTAAAGACAAGTTCTATGACGACCTTAGGAAAGAAGTCAGTGAAACACCAGAGAAACAACATCTTTTTATCCTGGGGGATTTCAATGCCAGGGTTGGCTCCGACCACGAATCTTGGCCTTCATGTCTAGGACAGTTTGGCGTTGGGAAGATCAATGACAATGGACAACGTCTCTTGGAATTCTGCAGCCACCATAATCTGTGCGTGACCAACACCTTCTTTGACACGAAACCTCAACACAAGGTGTCATGGAGGCACCCCAGATCAAAGAACTGGCACCAACTCGACCTGGTGCTCACTAAACGCAGCAACTTCCGCAATGTACGGCTGACTCGCAGCTATCATAGTGCTGACTGCGACACCGACCATTCACTCGTCTCCAGCAAGGTGAAGATAAAGCCCCAGAGAATCTACAGAAGCCGAACAGAAGGAAGACCACGCATTGACACCAGTGGCACCCAAAATAAAGAGAAGGTCAACAAATTCATGCAGGCTCTAGCGGATACTCTGCCCGGCCCCACAGACGGAGATTCCACCGAGAGATGGAGTCATTTTCGCGACACCATCTACAATACAGCACTATCAACATTTGGCAAGAAGCAAACTAAGTCAACCGACTGGTTTGAAGAACACTCTGAAGAGATCCTCCTAGCCCTGGAGATAAAGAGACATGCATTCTCAATGTATAAAACATCACCTTCAGAGAAAACACTGCAGGCATTGCGAACAGCCAGAAATAGAGTACAACAGATGGCAAGAAGATGTGCGAACAGGTACTGGCTACAGCTCTCTGCTCAAATTCAAACTTGTGCAGACACTGGAAATATAAGAGGAATGTATGAGGGCATCAAGCAAGCTGTCGGTCTATCAAAAAATAAGATGGCCCCTTTACGATCAACTGAGGGGGTAATCATAAAAGATCGAGCGAAACAAATGGATCGCTGGGTAGAACACTACTCAAGAGCTATACTCAGTGGATAACACTGTCAGCGAAGAAGCTCTGGAAGCCATCGATCAACAGTCCGCCATGCATGCCTTGGATAACGAACCTTGCCTCACAGAAATCAGCGAAGCACTAGACTCTCTCAAATCCGGCAAGGCACCTGGAAAAGATAGTATCCCACCTGAAATTTTAAAATGTAGCAAAGAAACAATCATCCGAGAACTGTATGTAATATTACAGCTCTGCTGGAGAGAAAAATCAATACCACAAGATATGAAAGACGCAAACATCGTTACCCTTTATAAAAACAAAGGCGACAGAAGCGACTGCAACAACTATCGCGGCATTTCCCTTCTCAGCATTACAGGCAAGATTTTTGCCAGAGTAATCCTTAAAAGATTACACATTCTTGCTGAAAGAATCTACCCCGAATCGCAGTGCGGATTTAGACCCAACAGGTCCACCATCGATATGATTTTCTCACTCCGGCAGCTCCAAGAGAAGTGCAGAGAACAGAGGAAGCCATTATATATTGCCTTCATCGACCTCACAAAGGCATTTGACCTCGTGAGCAGAAGCGGCCTTTTTAAGGTCCTTGAAAAGGTTGGATGTCCACCCACCCTTCTTAGTCTCGTGAAATCATTCCACGAAAACATGCAGGGGACCATTTTATTTGACGGCTCAACATCCCAGTCATTCAGCATCGGCAGCGGAGTAAAGCAGGGCTGCGTGCTTGCTCCTACACTCTTTGGTATCTTCTTCGCTGTTCTCTTAAGGCAAGCATTTGGGACTGCCACTGAAGGCATATACCTCCACACAAGATCTGATGGCAAACTTTTTAACCCATCAAGACTCAAGGCAAAGACCAAAATAAGATCAAGATGCGTAAGAGAACTACTTTTTGCAGATGATGCAGCACTGACTACTCATACAGCAGAAGATCTCCAAAGGCTCATAGATCATTTTGCAGCCGCCTGCAAGACTTTGAGCTCACCATTAGCCTAAATAAAACACAGGTGATGGAACAAGATGCTGATGCGCCTCCGTCAATCAAAATCTATAATTACGAATTGAAGGTCGTCCACGATTTTGTGTATTTGGGATCGACAATATCAGATAATCTTTCATTAGAGACAGAAATCGACAGACGCATTGGAAAGGCAGCCACAACATTTTCCAGGCTAGCTAAAAGAGTTTGGGAGAATAATAGACTAACAGAGCGTACCAAAGCTCAAGTATATAAAGCTTGTGTTGTTAGCACACTACTCCACGGGTCTGAATCCTGGACCCTGTACTCAAGACAGGAAAGGAAGTTGAATTCCTTCCACATGAGATGTCTGAGACGTATCCTGGGCATAACATGGAAAGACCACATAACAAACAAACAGGTGCTTGAAAGAGCAGATATTACCACAGTGCATACCCTCCTCAAGCAGAGACGCCTCCGGTGGTTGGGCCACGTATCTCGAATGGAGGACGAACGTATTCCCAAAGATCTCCTTTACGGAGAACTAGAAGCAGGAAAGAGGCCAACCGGAAGACCCCAAATGCGATATAGGGATGTGTGTAAACAAGATATGAAAACCATTGGAATAGATCCAGACACGTGGGAGAGAGTTGCAACAGACAGATGCTCCTGGAGAAGAGATGTACGAAACGGACTGGTGCTCTTTGAGCGCAATCAGATCCAAAAAACTGAGGAGAGACGGCACAGGCTCAAAGAGCAGTCACTTACTGCGGGACTTGCCTCATCTTACAGATGCGGAAACTGCGACAGGGATTGTCATTCTCGAATTGGACTATACAGTCACCAGCGGTGCTGCCAGGCACCTCCCAAGCGGCACAACTCTATAGTCCTTCAGGACTGAAAGAGGCCTACTACAGTCTTGATCGCAGACAATGAACAGGACCTGCAACATTTAGTAGATGCGGTTGTTGCACACAGTGAACAACTAGGGTTAGAATTAAATTGTAAAAAGACACAGATTATGGTCGTCACTAGGAAGAAGGAAATACCACAATGTGATATACGAGTAGATGGACATATTCTTAAGCAAGTGAATCGATACATTTATCTAGGAACAGTCATAACATCTGATGGGAGATGCCTTGAAGAGATTAGAACAAGAATTGCCATTGCGAAGGTAGCATTTTGCAAGATGGAAAACATACTGATCAATAAAAAAAAATATATCAATTGAAACGAGAAAAAGAGTGTTGAAGTGCTACATAGAACCTATAATTTTGTATGGATGTGAAGCATGGACAATGAGCAGCCAAGCTGAAAACCATCTGATGGCTGTGGAAATGTGGTTTCTGAGGAAAATGCAAAGAATACCATGGATAGACAGAAAAACCAATGAACAAAAGTCCTTCAAGAAACAAATGAAGATCGTAAACTGATTAGTCATTAGACGTAGACAGTCACAATTTTTGGACATATGAGAAGAAATGACTTGGAGAACTTGGCGACAACTGGCAAGATCGAAGGGAAGAGACCAAGGGGAAGACCGAGAAGTAAATACCTGGATGGCTTGGCCACATGGCATGGCCGAGACAGGAACACAGAGCTGATCAACGACTCTGGTGATCGAGTGAGATGGCAGAAGATGACCGCCCACGCTTATCGGCATGGCACATGATGGATGGATGGATTCTCTTCTTGATACATTGAGTATTCTCCTCAGGAATCTCATTTCTGTTGTTGTGATTGTTCTTTTCTCTATTTCTGTCATTGTCCAGGTTTGGCATTGGTAGCATAGAGTTGGTAAGTAGACTGTGTTGTATAGTGTTTTCTTAGTGACTTTATTAGTAAATATCTGCCACAGAGAGCTACACTGAAGAAATATGATGGATACACTGCAAGGGGAAGACCACGTTAAAGAAGGTGTGATGACATCCAGAAAAACCTTATAGAAATTAATACTAATTACAAAGAGCATCAGAAAGAGCGCATAAAAGATATTTACATCTCCCCTCAACACTTCACTGGAGTGAATGGAGGATGAGAAGAAGAAGAGGCAGACGAAGAGGAAGAAAACGCAGAAACAAAGACAATGAATACACAATGTTTGAAACTTGCCGTGTGTCTGTTATGTGCTATGACTATTAAATTGCATTGACTTGTATGTTCGCGGGGAAGAGGCCATCAGTTTTCCCCTCACTTTAGGGGACTATGAGCGCAGGCGTCAAGTCAAACCTTGCAACATTCGTCTAAGGAACCACATCTCTGTTGCTTCCAAGTTCTTCCTAATTTATTCATTTACATTCCAAGATTCTCTGCCATGCAGCAACGCGGGTTCTATAAAGCACTTCAGCACAGTCTTTCTTACATTCAATGATAGTGACTTACTGAACAAGATACGTTTCACTTTCTGAAATGCAGGTTTCGCTTGCTTTATTCTGCTCTTAGTCTCTGTTGTGCATCTTCCATCTAGTGTTATAATTGCTCCTAGAGGTCTGTGATGTGCTAGGGTCATCATGTTTTATAAATCTGGATACTCGAGGGAAGGGGTTTTAGAGGACGACGATCGCAAGCGTCAATTCAGCAGTCAAATATATTGAGCATCTGTTGGATTTTTCTCCCCAGGACATGCTGGTGTGGCGGGAAACCAGCAGACGGACGGGTTGGCGGTATCTTCTCTGTTGTGATATTGGTGCATGATAAAGCAGACGTGGTCGAGATCCTTTGGAATCGTGTGTCTAATGCAGAAGAACATACAGATCTTACGGTCTGGATAGAATGGTGCTGTAAGGAGTGATCAGAGGATCTGGCCGACACTCAGGACTCCGAGGTAAGGCCAGACGGTCACATAATCAGACTGTTACCATTAGTATTGGGACTCTTCGCTGGCTGTTGAAAATGAGACGGAGCACGTGTGGGGAAGTCCAAAGTACTGTGATGTCGGGCCTTGACTCAACACAACAAGAGAAAGACAGTGTTACAGATTGTTGGATAACAGCATGAGACGGACTGGTAGAAACATATGTGAATACACCATGAAAACGCTGGACAGTTAGAGAATGTTTAAGAGTTGAAGACTCATTACAGCTCACCTTCAATGCGGAGATGGTACATAATTGATTGATTGAAATAATGAATAAACATGATTGGTTGGTTTCGCCGTATCACGTAATACACAGAAACATAAAATCGGAAGTGCGCAGCAACAAAGAACCCACAAGAATGTTCCAGAATAGGAAATTTTAGCAATATGGTTTGATTTTCTTGGACATCCGCGACTGAATCTTACACCACAACGCATGACCTTGCTGGACTGACCCCCATTCCACAATTGTTTTCCACAAATATTCTGTACAAATAGATTTCACCAGCCGTAGTCCCACTGAGATGCCAATACTGACCGGCACTTGTGATTGGGAAACGGCCGCCAGATGAGACTGCTACAGGGGGGGGGGGGGGGGGGGGGCGACGATGTGGGGTTCTATGGGCACTGCGAGACAGCACGAGGCCGCAGATATTGGATGCTGAGGTAAGTGGATAAGATTAGACTAGATTAGACATTATCGGTGATAATACAAAATGCAAACAGATAGATAGGTGTGACTCATGCGAAAAAGTGAGAGATAATAAATACAGACAAGGTGTACTGTGCCAACAGTTAGATATGGTTAGATATTTATACAGGGTGTCCGTGAAGTCTGGACACATAGGATAATTGGATATTTTTCATTTAATTCAAATGAAATACAAAATTCAAAATTATTACCAAATGTCCCTAATTTCATTGGAAGACGTGGTCATGTGAAGTGGTCTCCTTGTTCACCAGTCCTCTTGATTTCTTTTTCTGGGGCATGCTAAAGGAGAAAGTGCACGCAACAAAACTTGCAGATCCAATACTCTTGACTCAATGAATAAGGAGTGAATGTACCAAAATTGAAGGCAATGTGGATTTGTTGCATCGAATTCACGAGATTTTTGTGAAACGCATCAACATTTGCAGAAATCATATTGAAGATGTTATTTGAATAAAAGGTTTTACCTATGTGTCCAGACTTTACGGACACTCTTTATAGAGGGGATTCAGTAGAGTTTCTTATACAGTGGCACCTACAACAGTATTGATTCTCGTTGGGTGGATGCTCTCTCCAGGAAATCATTATCATCCTGATAGATACGATGAAGACGAAGTAGCTGGGAATATTTTAGTTTTTCGCTCGCTCGCTTTGAACTCAAGCGTAGTCCATACACACTACTTATAGTAGCGCTGGGCTGAATTTTGCGTGTGGATTAGTTTTACATATTAACAGTTTCCTTCGTCATCAGGCGAACCCACCCCGACTTCAGAGGTACTTGTAATTTACATCTCCACGTCAAGGACGACAGGTCAACATTTTAGTCGAACTATCCGGTGTGAGGGGTGAACCCCTTATCTCGGTTTCAGCACACCGTACGTTTAAGAACATGCGTTCTTATCCATTCGGCCATGCTGACCAGCGCTGGAAATATAGGATAGAGTCTTTACAACTTGTGGGGTAGTAAGACCTGTATAAGAGAAAACCGTGAGGATCAGTAGGCTTATGGTCTAAATCAGTAGGCTTATGGTCTAAATCAGTAGACTTATGGTCTAAATCAGTAGGCTTATGGTCTAAATCAGAAGGCTTATGGTCTAAATCAGTAGGCTTATGGTCTAAATCAGTAAGCTTATGGTCTAAATTCTAAATCAGTAGGCTTAAGGTATAAATCAGTAGGCTTACGGTCTAAATCAGTAGGCTTATGGTCTAAATTAGTAGGCTTATGGTCTAAATCAGTAGGTTTATGGTCTAAATCAGTAGGCGTATGGTCTAAATCAGTAGGCTTATGGTCTAAATCAGTAGGCTTATGGTCTAGATCAGTTGGCTTATGGTCTAAGGAGTGAGACCTGTTCAATTGATATTAATGGTGATATTTAGGAAATTGATCGAAGTTATTGAAATGGTTAGAGACAGGTTTGTCAGAGTTTTGAATTATATCCCTTAGGTATTCTCTAAAGCGGTCGGCTAGGCGTTTACCAGGCCCATGAAATGCCAGACTTTTCCCGTAAAAGGGCGTGACCAGAGCACATTCTGTCTACAGCATTTTATCGTATAAAACGGGTTTCGCGACAAATGTCTTTCATCAAGAAAACGTGACCTCCTAATAATGAATCCAAACTTATCCTCGCCTTTCATTCACATGCCCTGGCCAGCAAACATATCTTTCGTTGTTTCCTTGCAGCCTTATGGTAATCTTTCGCCGAAGTAAAATCTCAGAGACCACCTTGTTCACAGTAGTCTCCTTACAGTTAGTTCATCTGTGGGTACATCTAAATGTCACTAGAAGACATGCTTGACACCTTATTCGGACACAGGTGATTACATTCCCCATAGGCACCTTTTCCTTGAAAGACTCATTTAAAAGCATGTTAGTTAGTCAGTTAGTTAGTCAGTCAGGCAGTCAGTCAGTCAGTCAGTCATTCGGTTAGTTAGTTAGTTAGTTAGTTAGTTAGTTAGTTAGTTAGTTAGTTAGTTAGTTAGTTAGTTAGTTAGTTAGTTAGTTAGTTAGTCGACAGATCATCATATCATCCTCATTGCACATCGAACCATTCAGTCCATAAGTCTCGGATCCCCTCCTCAGTAAATCATCAGTTCTGTGTTGGTTTATTAATCTTCTTCGGCTTCTCGCGTAGTGTTCTTATTTGGCTACACCTCTTTTAATTTGCTGATCTCCCAGTCTGACCATGGTTGTAGATTCACATTCATCACTTGATTCTCGCAAAAGTCTTACTTCTCGCAGAGCATTCAGAATGTCAGCCTGGTCCGTGGCTCGACCGCCTTCGACAGCAGCCTTACCCGCAAGCTTGTCAGCCCTCTCATTTCATCGTACACCCGCATGTCCTGGCACGAAAATTGAACTAATATTTGCCAGCCGAGACCGCTCAAGAGACAGCAGCCACTCTCTTCGGATCCACCCCATCTCTATCTTCATTGAGTTACTAGGGAAACATGCCCTAGTGAATGTCTGTGTCTCGAACCATGTTATTGCTTTACTTACTGTCATGACTTCCATAGTCAGGCTACTTGTGGTCAAAGCAAAAGCACCAGAATCTTCCTTCACTATTCTCCCTCCGGCATGAGCCGTAAAAGTCCATGAACTTCTCACTCGTCGAACGACCCACCCATCTGTGTAAATGACAGCATCACCCTCCAAAGAATTCTCGAAGATCAAAGCCTGTACTTCCGCCTCCGCAGCAGCCGGATTTTCTTGTCTGCATTTTCTGTCTAGTTGGATGGAAACTGAATCGGTTGGCATTCGAACCCACTCCTCGCCAGGTTCTAAGGTCTCAAGTTAACACACCTGTAGATGAATGTCATTGTAAGGTGCTGAGGATGGTGAGATTCAGTAGCACTATGTGCATCCCCGGTACTAATGACAGCTAGAGTCTGGGGACTAATCTCAACTAGTGTGGAATGGTCACTAGAATATATTGTGACTGAAGAAAACTCTCAAGGTCTAGGGTATTCCCGGATAAGAAATGGAACCACACAAGATAATTGCCCTTCCTAGAAGAACCTTAATATCTCAGAACCCCCAAAATGCCCCTCCCAATCCAACATGGTCCAGTGGGACAGTGTTAAGAATGAAAGAAAGGGTTCTCCTGGATGGACGATGGGAACCTGGGTCGTTACCGTGGGACAATTGAAGTTAGTTGCCCACGTGAGGTCACCCAGCTCACTTAATTCCCATATATTGAAGCTGTGTTAACTAAATATTAATTAAATACAAAGTGAACTTGTTTAACATCACAATCAAGTGAATGCAAGAGTTAAATAAATTTTCAAAGTTTCATGAACTAATAAATCTGGAAGTAAAGGTGGAAGAGTGAACCAGAAATGTCCCACGGTAATATACATGAAAATCAATGAATAATCAAGATATGTCCTCTAAAAATACTGGAGAGTTTTGGTCAGAGACCATAACTTTATGAAGGAAAAATCCCAACTGCACCTCCACGCGGTAGAGGATGGAAACACACTACGGTGTGGCTAACACAGCTCTGGGGACCGAGTATCCACCGGAATAAGTGGACAACTCTGCAGCTGAGCAGAGCAGGGCACTCACTTGTCCTTGCAGTCGGAAATGACTGTCAAAAGCAGAGGTAAAAAGACCACCATGTGAATGTGGAAGGCAAGGGGAAACCACCACATTATCTTCCCAAGACTTCATGGCAAAACATAAATCAAAGTTAGTGAAGGACGTTAATGGCTGTCTTAGGGCATCCTCGTCCGGTAGGGACAGTCATGAGCCACAGGTGACACCAGACCGTCATCCAGCTACTGATGGCAAAATCTTAACTAAAATAAATAAATTTAGAGTAGGAACATGGAATGTTAGGACATTAAATGAGCTAGGAAAGTTGACCAATGTTCTAAGAGAGATGGATAGCATGAAAATGAATATACTAGGCGTTAGTGAGATGAGATGAAGGGATCGGGCAAAATTATAGCTGACAATCACACAATAATTTATTCTGGAGGGGAGACACATGAGAAAGGGGTAGGAATAATATTAGATGAAAAAACAGCCAAGTCAATTAATGGATACTGGTGTATTTCAGATAGAGTTATTATGGTAAAAATCAAAGGCAAACCAATAGACATAAATATTATACAAGTATATGCGCCAACAGCAAGCAGTAGTGATGAAGAAATACAACACTTTTACGAAGAAATAGAAATGGCGATGGCTCAAATTGGATCACAAGAAATAAAGATAATACTTGGTGATTTTAATGCAAAAGTAGGAAAGGGAAAAATGGAGGATGTAGTGGGGAATTATGGTTTAGGTACAAGAAATGAAAGAGGGGAAAAGCTAATAGAATGGGCAAATATCAATGATATGATAATTGGAAACACATGGTTTAAACACCATAAAAAGACGACTGTACACATGGATAAGCCCTGATAAGAAAATACGCAACCAAATTGACTACATACTAATTAATAAAAGATTTAGAAATGCCTTTAATTAATGTAAAGACAATGCCTGGTGCTGACTGTAATAGTGATCATGTACCACTATGTGGACAAATAAAAGTAAGATTAAAGAGAGGGAAAAAATGGTTAAGAACATGAGACTTAATAAAGAGGTTCTGAAAATAGATAAAGAAATGCAAGAACAATACAGAGTGACTGTGAAAAATAGGTACAATGCAATAACTAAAATACAGAGAATATAGATGAACAATGGGAAATGTTAAGGGACTCCATTCATCAAACTAGCAAAGAAGTATTACCAGAGAGAGGCAAAATAGCTAAGAAAAAATGGATGAATGAAGATATCTTAAACCTGATGGACAAAAGAAAACAGTATAAAAATGACAAACAAGAATACGCTAAGATAAATAAAGAAATAAAAGATAAATGTGGGAAGGCTAAAGAAAGTTGGTTAAACGAGCAATGCAAAAAAATTGAATTAAATTCCTTTAAAGATACAAAAAATATGCACAGACAAATCAGTGAGCTTACAGGAAAAAAAATAAGAATAAATACAGGGTGTTTGAAATCAAAAACAGGAAAGATAATATTAGAGGAAGATGCTATAATGAAGAGGTGGAATGAGTATATAAGAGAATTATATGAAGGAGAAAGGGCAGAATTAACAGAAGATAGTAACTTAGAAGGTCCACCTATTCTGAAAGAAGAAGTCGCTGACGCTATGAAACGTATGAAGAAAGGAAAAACAGCTGGGCCAGATGAAATCACAATAGAAGAATTAGAAGTATTGGGAGAATTTGGAGTAGATATATTAACCAAAATGTTGAATGATATTTACAGCAGTGGATATTTACCCAGTGATATGCTGAAATCTGTATTTATAGCTATACCAAAAGACCAGGAGCAATTGATTGTGAAGATTTTCGTACAATTAACCTTATAAACCATATCACTAAGCTTCTACTCAGAATCATAATGAGAAGAACCAAAAAGAAAATAAAAATGGAAATTAGTGAAGAACAGTATGGATTTGTGGAAGGAAAGGGCACAAACAATGCAATTTATACATTGCGGTCACTAATAGAAAGGTCAATAGAGAAACAGAGGGACATATATTTGTGCTTCATAGATTATACTAAGGCATTTGATAAAGTAAAACATGATGAACTGATTAAAATGTTAGAAGATATCAACACTGATGGAAAAGATTTAAGAATAATAAAGAATATTTACTGGAACCAAGCAGCAGCAATTAAAATGGGAAATAAAGAGGGTAGTTACGAACAGATAAGCTAGGAGTACGACAAGGGTGTGTCTTGTCACCAGATCTTTTTTTCTTTTTCCCTATTA
>JACEFZ010024677.1:0-14821 GCA_014155875.1 Cepaea nemoralis | reverse complement strand
GGTGCACTTGTTTCATTTGCTGTCCTCAATTCATTGACTGTTGCAGGGTTTGTGCAATACACTTTATCTTTGACATATTCACATAAAATGTCCAAAGATGTGAGGTCTGAATAATATGAGGGAGGAATTCAATGATACCTTTTCGCCAAATCCGTTTGTTCGGTAGATCTTCACATGGGCTCTTGGACTACAATAATTGTGGGTAGGTGCTCCATCTCGCTTAAAGTTTAACATGTCATGTGCAAATTGTTTATGAATGTGTGGCTTGACGGATTCCTGAAGTAAGGTCAGATAAACGTGAAAATAACTGTCTCTCCGAAAAGATAAGTTACACTTAAAGCTGATAGTCCACAATACTCCACTTGGAAGTTTGCAGGTTGTTCAGCCGTGTTATGCGGGTTTCGAAGTGTCCAGAAGGTGCAATCTTGGCGATGAACTGTGTGTCATTTTAGTTAAATGTGGCCTCAAATCTCCAGGTCCTCTAGTCTCGCAAGTGTTCATCCTCTATATATTTTGCCATTTACAACTCATAACATTCAACTCACCGGTCCAGTCAGGATACATTTCATATTATACCAGAATAAGACTATTCCAGAATGAGTACGTCAAAGTAACATGAGCGTTGACGTTTGGAATTGCTGTCTCCCGGGCCAATTGCCAATCAGATTTCCTAGCAGATAGGTGGAAATTTTCCATATCCCTGTTTTTCATTTGTTTCTTATGGGCGATCGCGGTCTTCCAAGGCGTCAATATGTAAGTCCATCTTCAGATCCATCTTCAAACTGATTTGTTATACGAGAAATGGAAGTGCCTGACGCAATGGACGGTTGACATTGTAACTCCGGTTGTAATATCCCTTCTACACTCTCTTTGCACGTCAAGTACGTTCTCGCACCTTCAGTACTACTTCAACATACATTTCCTTTTCTCAAAACTTCGTCTTGTTTCTGCAATATTTCCATTAAATGTGAGTTGTAACAATTCAAATTGTGTATGCATTTTCTTGGGGGACATCCTGTAGTTCTGAAGAGAATTTAGCTCTTGTTAAACCACACAGTCTACAACTGAGAACACAACAGAACTCTCGAGATCTTCAAAGTAATTGGAAAATTACAATCACTGATTGGTTTCGTTCCGCGGAAAATAACACAAGAGGGGGTAAGTGGATACGCAATTCACAATAGAATGACTTTAAAACCGTAGACGCACTGGATTTGATACGGCTATTTTAAATGTAGTCGACAAATCTTTGAATCATCGCACACATTTTCGCAATTCGAATAACGACATTAATTTAAATAGGAAAGCACAAAGAAATGATCAAAGATCTAGTACAAGCTGAAGAATTCAATCTCAGAAGTCAGAAATCTAAACTCTGACTAGCTAGACGTAAACAACGAAGCCCTTTATAAACAGTTCTCTGCGTCTGCAATGGTTCCTATAGTTGTAAAATGTTCCCGTGCCATATTCTATGGATTATAAATATGTATATACATCGGGTAGATCTGCTATGTAGATCATGCCAGGTATATCAGCAAATACTCCTATCTACACACAGGTCACATCAGCCGACAGCTACACACCAAAGGTGATCTATGTTGGCTCATCGGCATTCTCCGAAGATTAACATAATTGTGCAGATCTATCTATCTATCTATCTATCTATCTATCTATCTATCTATCTATCTATCTATCTATCTATCTATCTATCTATCTATCTATCTATCTATCTATCTATCTATCTATCTATCTATCTATCTATCTATCTATCCATCCATCCATCCATCCATCCATCCATCCATCCATCCATCCATCCATCCATCCATCCATCCATCCATCCATCTATCTATCTATCTATCTATCTATCTATCTATCTATCTATCTATCTATCTATCTATCTATCTATCTATCTATCTATCTATCTATCTATCTATCTATCTATCTATCTATCTACCTACCTACCTACCTACCTCCTACCTATCTATCTATCTATCTATCTATCTATCTATCTATCTATCTATCTATCTATCTATCTATCTATCTATCTACCGACACCATGAACAACCAACAAATCACAGGGTCTCAACTGCTGGCACTCTTGAACGGATTACGTCACACTTTTCCTAACTCATCCATTTTCTTCTCCTCCATCATATCACCGAGTTATGGACACCAGCGCCGTCTAGCTGACATAAATAACAACATGTTGCAGAAGTTCTGTTCTCAAAACAAGATACAATTCATCAACAATACAGCATCATTCACTTCACAGGCTGGTGCACCAAAAAAGAGTCTTTACAAGGATCAAATACATTTATCTACATTGGGCACTAGTTTTCTCGCCAAGAATTTAAAATATCCAGAACGGACATACCATACATCCAATACGGGATCGCGCCGGACACTTTTAGCTACTCCTGAAACTCAAGCCAGACGACATACTCCCGTCACATCAAGTACCAATAGGACAGAAGTGTGCAAAACACTCATAACCACTGCACCTGAAATCCAAGCCAGAAGGGACACTACCACAACACCAAGTCCGTTAAATACGTCGTCTTTCACACAGGAGGGTAATAATTACGAAGATATGATTCCTATTCTCCTCAGAAAGGATCCGACTCTCAGCAACAACGACGTGCCAGCACAACCTCCTGTTAGCCACCAACCAGAGGCTCTAGTTGGTAGTCATTACATACCCATGAGACATCATCAGTACCCATTTAATTGTAATCCAGAATGGTTGCACCTCACACGGTATAGCCCAGCTACACTTCGTCAAGCACTTATAATGTCGCTATACCAACAACCAACACAACCTGGTATTTACTAGCAACTTAGGACAAAGCTACACCGGATCTCGGTACAAGAAAGAGCCTCTCCTTAAACGTTTATCTGCATATTTGGTTATAACTTGATCTAGTAACGTATTAGGTTATAAGTTATTACAAACATTGACTGGTTTTGACTTTATATTAATTGATAGTACTTAGCTGTATAGCTTTTATAATAATTCTAATTGTGTTTTCACGGTGAGTGAGGGGGTCTTCACTGCTCTTCCTTACGGATCTGTGTACGTAGTTTTATATATTTACAGAGATATTACTGTTTCTCTGTACTTTAGAGTGTGTTTTGTAATAAGGGACGTAAGTTGTATTCACTTTGTGTGTGTGCGTTTTGCTTTTAAACTTGTGATTACGCATTGTTGAAATGTCTAATAAGTACGAACACTGGCTCAGGAATAATGGGCTCAGAATCGGGCATGTAAACATATGCCATCTATTAGGGAAAACCATTAGAAGAGATCCCTATCAGAAACAAGAGACGGGTATTGCAGTTTATATTTCCAACTCGCTTAACGCCCACCGAAGGCTAGACTTTGAAACCTGTGAGATTGAGTGTGTATGGATAGAGGTTAAACTTCAAAATTGCATACCGCTAGTAGTTGGCTATCTTTATCGAAACCCCAGTGCAGGAAATATATGGTATGAAAAATTCACCACTATGATGGATGTAGTCTTTAGTAATGCTAGGGAAATAATATTGCTAGGTGACTTCAACATAGACGCTAACAAATCAAACAAAACATGGGAAAACATAATAGAGTCATATAATTTCCAACAGTTAGTCAAACAAGCCACTAGAATCACTAAATCATCTGCAACACTTATAGATCATATTTATACTACGTGTGCTGATAACATCACAGAATGTAGTGTACCTATCAATGCAATGAGCGATCACTATCCAGTATGTTGCACGTGGTCGAAAAGGGGCACCAAAACTCCCAAACACAAACATATAAGCATAAAATATAGAAATTACAAAAATTTCAATCGAGACGTCTTCTTACAAGATTTGGTCAACTCATCTCTAGATTATGTTTACCAGCTTCCTGACCCAGACGATGCTCTGGACCACTGGCTAAAGACCTTTCTAAGTATATTTGATAAACATGTTCCATTTAAGGAAGTTCGTGTTAAACATCACACAAAGCCCCCGTGGATCACACAGGAGGTAGTTGAACTTATGAGAGATCGCGACAGGGCTCACAAAAATAGAGATCTAACTATGTACCGTAGTCTGAGAAACAAAGTTCAATATGTTATTCGGAAGGAAAAGAAAAACTATTTTAAGAACATAGTAATAGATAAAACCAACACTAAAGATATATGGAAAGCAATTAATACCTTGACAAACAAACACAAATCATCACAATCATTACCATCAAATCAGGTTACATGTGATCAATTCAGTAGATACTTTCAGTCCGACATAAACCAACTGAAGGCTGCAATACCAGATGCGCCTCATGACATATCTTTATTATCATCATTCTGTGAGAACAAATGCTATGGACACATTTCCTCCAACATACCGCTAATGACGACAACTGAAGTATTTACTCATCTCCGTAATCTAAAAAACAATAACTCATCAGGACTAGATGGAATTAGTAGTCGGATCCTTCGCCATGCTGCACCGGCGATCTGCGAGTCACTAACTTTTATATATAATCAATGTCTAACCAGAGGTCACTTCCCATCAGCCTTTAAAATCGCTAAAGTGTATCCTCATTTAAAAGCTGGTCCTCTAGACGATCGTCTCATGAGTAATTATAGACCAATTTCCATATTATCCTCATTATCCAAACCGCTAGAAAAGCACATCCACAAAACAACACTAGATCACTTAGTTCGCCATAAACTGATAGTTGACAGTCAGTCAGGATTTCGGCCAAAATATTCTTGCCATACGGCACTAACAAACATGATAGAAAACTGGCATCAAAATATTAACAACAATACTCTATGTGGAGCGGTGTTTATAGACTTTAGGAAAGCATTCGATATGATAGATCATACTATTCTAATTAAAAAACTAGAAACAATGAAAGTAAGTTTTAATATAGTGACATTAATAAAATCATTCTTATTAGACAGAAAGCAAGTAGTATCACACAATAAAGTTTTATCTCAAGCCATTATCATTAATATTGGAGTACCTCAGGGGTCTATTCTTGGCCCTCTATTATTTGCCATTTATATAAATGATCTTCCATTAAATTTGTCGTCGTCCTGCGATCTATTTGCTGATGACTGCACAGTATATACAAACGCTGTTGATCGTAATGTGCTAGAATTATCCTTGCAACAGGAAATAAATAGTGTAGTTAACTGGAGTCATGCAAACCGCATGCAAATTAACATTACTAAAACAAAGTCTATGTTAATAGGAACCAGGCAAAGACTTCACACTCTAAACTCGCAGAGAACTCTTCAGCTGCACATTGGCAGCACGCCTGTAGAAAGTGTCACCGAGCACAAGACACTGGGTGTTATCATAGATCAAAATCTAACTTTTAACTCACATGTTCATGCTCTAGTTAAACAAATAGCCAAAAAAGTATACCAACTTGCCAAAATTAAAAATTTCCTTGACGAAAACACAAGAAAGATATTCTATACTTCTCATATACAAACACATATTGATTACTGCTCCACAGTCTGGGATGGATGCTCCAAATCAATAACAAAACGCCTATATTCACTCCAGAAAAGGGCAGTGCGTTTAATTAATGGTGAAAAGCTTACCGACAATTCTAACCTATATAAACGTCTCCGGTTATTGCCACTCCACAAGCGCCTGCTTTTTAATAAGACCAAACTAATTCACAAAATCCTATTTCAAAATGCTCCAAGCTACCTTTGGCCATTGTTTAAATATAACGCTAGACATAGCGAACGACTAAATATACTTCATGTCCCTAAACCTAGGATAGACTTATATAAAACAAGCTTAGCATACTCTGCCGCTCAGTTGTGGAACAATCTTCCACAAGAAATCAAAGACACCACCAATCATGATACATACATTCGCAACCTGTTTGAACACTACCTTAGTACAGACTACATGCCCCCATAACAAACAACACAAAAAAGACAATAATGGTAACTTATCTCAAACGACAACTAGCCAAAAAACATTCCCTTATGTATGGCACGTTACACCCTCCTTAGGTATTTATAATGCCCATGTTAAACACTGCCTCAGTGAGTCATTTGTTATTGATTATTTTTCATGCGTTTTAATGTTCTTTTGTTGTCAAAAGTTGCTTCATAAGTGATGTTGAATGAAAGAATGTATGAGAGGAAATAGAGAAGAAGGGCAGAATGTCAGGCGTGCCTGCGTGCCCAATTCTTAACCCTATGAAAATAAAGACTTATTATTATTATTATTATTATTATTATATCTACCTACCTACCTACCTACCTACCCACCCACCCACCCACCCACCCACCCACCCACCTATCTATCTATCTATCTATCTATCTATCTATCTATCTATCTATCTATCTATCTATCTATCCGTCCTTCCGTCCGTCCGTCCGTCCGTCCGTCCGTCCGTCCGCCCGCCCGCCCGGTCGGTCGGTCGGTCGGTCGGTCCACGTGTGCCTATATATAGCTTGATGTAGCATATGTTAAAGTGTTAGACATCCTGGTGACACCGCTGCCCAGCTCAGAGATTTTCAGCATTTAGTGATAGAATCTCCCAGCTTTTCACTATGTCTGTCTTAGATTGCTTGGAATTTTCACCAGCGTAGAGCAGGTTCTTTGTAGAACCTGGCTTCCATCAAGACCCGCTGAACAGTTTCTTTACCTCTCGCTACGTATCTCACCTCATGTAATCTCATGCCATAAGTGTCTGTAATATCCTGTGTTCATCTTGCTTGTCTGCCTCATACCCATTCTTCCAGGAACCATACGTTCGATCAGTGTTTTTAAAACAAAAACCGTTTTGGTGTTTAATATGGCCACAATAGTTTAGTTTCCAAGTGATCATACTGCTTATGAGACAGTGTTCCCAGGAATTCAGATCTCGTAGAATTTCAATATCTTTCAGCGTATAGTGCTAGAATCTCCCAGCTGTTAACAATGTCCATCTTAGTTTGCGTAGAATTATCATGGGGAATTCTATTCAACAATTTGTCCCAAGATATTTAAGTTTAAAAGCCCCAGTTTCCTTGTTTCACGATTGCGAAATGGTTTATGAGTCATCCTTATGTTGCCACAGGAAAGATGCATGTTATCATAGTTACTGTAGCTTGTTTACTGGTGTTGTACCAGAGGTTCTTAACACTGTTTAATCTCTGCATTACTATGGCCTGTCTAAATCCGACTTTTTAAATAGTCTCCATTATTGGTGATTATGGAGCTAAGATATTCAAGTTACTTCGTGTAATACCAAGAAATATGGAACACCAGAAATTGTATACAACTCAGAAATCTTCACCGTTCTAAACCTGAATAAGAAGTCCCACGTGAGATCCAACCGTTGGTTTGTGAAGTCTTAGGACGACCATGGCATAATGTGGTGAAGTAGCCTGTTCCCATCCTCTTCGGCTTTCCTTCCTAGACAACTCTGAAAATTGTAATGGGAGTCAATGTAGCTTGTGGTTGGCGCCATTACAGAGAGAGCGGTTAGTGTTCAAACCCCACCAGTGAGTGGATACTTGTTTCCCTTCAAACTTGACACCGAAAAAATTGTGAAAATTGTGTGTGAAGGAATGGCGGCGAGGAAGTGAACTGACCAACTCAGTTCATTTTGTTATTGCTAGAATATTCAAAGGCCTAACACTTCACGCCCCAACCGATTGTAGGGCTGCATTTACCCATTGACAAGGAATCATGTTACTGAAGGATACAGAATCAGAACTACTGTATTGGTGAGGAGATGCACTATCCTCTACACGACTCAAACGGCGACTTGTGTCATGTTAAGAATATTGTTCATCCTGTTATGCGGTTTATTCATAATGTTAACGAAAGCTCGAAAAGGTTTGTCAGCAATGAGAGTCATGGCGACTGCCAGTATCGAGCAAAGACTCCTAATACTTCTGTTCCAAGGACTGGTGCTTTCACGCATCGAGTATACCCTGGCATCCTCACTGTCAGCCCTACACAGATTGGAAGACTTGAAAAGGTACAAAACGAAGCCATGCGCATCATTTTGGGCTGCACGAGAGACACCAGCTGTGCAGCAATGTGATACCTCCTTGACTTCCCAACAATGGAACACAGGATCAAGATCTGGAGAGCTCGTGCATACTTAAAAATAAGTGCAGATGAGTAGCACCCTCTGCATGACGCTATATTCAGAGAAAATGGTGACAGGCTAAAGAGAGGCAAATCATGGATGGGTCGGGCGGAAGATGTCGTCAGACAGGTCTGCAGTCTTACCAGTATCAACCCCGGCAAGGAATGGGTGCCGGTGCCTCCAGATTTTAAGTGCACTTTCTCCTGCATCATCACACTCGACAGACGATGCAGAGAGCAGAACCCTGCCGCTGTCAATGCAGAGGTCAACGCGCTCATCTATGAACACTCAGATAGCCCCGAAGTGCTCATCTATACAGATGGATCTGTTGTAAAGCAGCAGAGAAGTGCGTGGGCATTTACAGCCCGTTCAGCGGGCCGAACCGTTCAAGAATCCAGTGGTGCCCACTCTATGACCACGAGCAGCATGACGATGGAGGTGATGGCAGTTACACAGGCTTTCATATGGCTGGAATCACAGCATTATACCAACGTGTGTGTACTAAGTGACTCAATGAGTATGATTCAGAAGGTCGAAGCTGGATCTGTACGTAGACAGTGGACTGAGTCGCTGCGGAAGTCTGTTGTCCGTAAAGTCACCTTCATCTTCGTCCCGGGACATGCGGGAGTCGAGGGAAATGAACGAGCTGATAAACTGGCTGGCTCTGCACCCCCTGTAGATGGACAGCCCATGGATCGTGCCGATGTTATTAACGCCCTTAAAGATATGGCGAGAACAGAGGACTTTGACGTCAGTGAATCCACATCGCTGTCCAGGATGAAAGACTTGGGTGTAAGAATAGGCACGGCCAGACGCGAGAGGTACATCGGAAAAACGAGGTGCCTCGTCAACCAACACAGAACTGGCACTATTAGCCACCGGACGCTGATGCATATGCTGGGGGGGGGGGGGGGAGGATCTGAGCACCTATAGACCTGTCCGGAGTGCAATGAAGATACCCCAACTGATAACTGATAACATAATGTTAGGGAGATTACTCATCTTGCTGGGGAGACTATTCATCAAGATGGGGAGTTTATTCATCACGTCAGAGATATTATTCATCATGCTAATGAAGTTATTCATCATATTAGTCAAATTATCCATCATATTAGTTAAATTATTCACGATGTTAGGGATGTTATTAATCATATCAGTACGATGATTCAACATGCTAGGAAAATTGTTCGTCATCTTAAGAATATATGTCTGCTTGTTAGGGACATTTTTCCATAATGTGCGGAAGATTTTTGATCACGTTAGTAGCGAAGGGGTTACGAATGAAATTCGTAATCCCGCATACAACGTTCGATACAAAGCTGCGGGAGATTTGGAAGCAGACCGCCGCGCGTTGGTTTCCACACAATAGTATGTGTGCTGGTCGTTCAGAAAGCAATGGCAAACTAATGAACGTAAAACTTTCCCAGGAATCAGAACCAGCCTACACATGCTGGAGTTGACTTCTACGTCCTGCAAAAGATATGCAACTAATTTAGTGAGATTATAACAAAGGCCTGCCTTGTTGTAGATTTAAGGCGAATAATCCAAACACAACAGTCAGTGGTTTAATGGCATCGGCAACCAGGACAGGGGTCAAAGAATATTAAAATTCTCTAGGCCTGGAAATGCCTGAGGCAGGGTATCTGGCTAGGGATCAAGAGTTTTCCCGTGGCTTGTGATGAGAGAGACGTTCTGTAAAGAACGTGCTACACAACGTTGATAATTATATATGGAAACAAACACGGAACAC
Organism: Cepaea nemoralis; assembly: GCA_014155875.1. Lineage (NCBI taxonomy): Eukaryota > Metazoa > Mollusca > Gastropoda > Stylommatophora > Helicidae > Cepaea > Cepaea nemoralis. Next base: position 4,973 of record JACEFZ010024677.1, on the reverse strand, counting down.
CAGAAAATGATACACTGGATGAATCACCAAAAAACGAGAAGTACTCGTAGATAGAAAGCTTTACTATAATACGAAGGTTACCTTCTACTTCTTGTTGTTGTTGTTGTTTTTTTTTGTTCGTGATTAATTCATTGTACTTTTAAAGCTTTTCTGCAGTTCCACTAATTCCAGTGTTAAAATGGATACACGGGGAACATATTTAAGTTAACAAGTCACGCGAAGTTGACATCCTATTAGGACATTAGGTACCAAACTTTTTCAGATACCCCGTAGATTTTAATAGGAAATAGGGGAAAATGACAGTCTCATAGTGTATGCAAATTATGATATCCTGTATTCGACTGCGGGAAGACGTAATGAAAATACGTCGATGATGAAATGGTAGCCGATAGTCTCCTCAAGCTGGGCTAAATTATACGTCGTGTGAAGCTCGTTGCATCCAATCAACAGGACGCCTTGCATCGTGATCGTTGTGTAATGTCTCTTTATGGCTCTCTTTGTCTCTGTACCTGTGTGTGTGTGTGTGTGTGTGTGTGTGTGTGTGTGTGTGTGCGTGAGCGTGTGGTTATCTATCTCTCCTTCTCCGTCTCTTAGTGTGTTTATCTTTTCTGTCTACATTAATATATCTTCCTTTATTCAGTCTTCTATCTGACTGACTGACTGACTGTCTGTCTGTCTCTCCCTCTCTCTATTTCTCTCTCTTTCTCTCTCTCTCTCTCTCTCTCTCTCTCCCTCTCTCTCTGTTTGTCTCTCTTTCTCTGTCGCTATCTCTTTCCGTCGCCGTGTGTGTATGTGTATGAGTGTTTTGTGTGCGTCTCTTTCTCTGTCTCTCTCTTTCTTCCTCTTATTGTATATCTTTATCTATGTATCTATCTATATTTTTCACTTTCACCCCTTGTGTGTCTGTCTTCTCTTTCTCTCTGAGTCTGCCTTTCTCTCTAACTCTCTCTCTCTCTCTATCTATCTCCATCTCTCTCTGTCTCTCTCTCTCACTCATTCTCTCTCTCTCTCTCTCTCTCTCTCTCTCTCTCTCTCTCTCTCTCTCTCTCATATGATTCTTGCTTTCAAATGTTAATACTTAATATGAAAATACATTTCCGAAGGATATAAGCGATATAAAATACTTGTATAACTGTCCACACAACATTAACATTTAATGAAATGTATGTTCTCTCTGTTTTCAAATGTTTGAATCAACGTATGCCCATAAGCAACCTGCGGTATCACCGAGGCTAGCACGCTCAACTGCCCGCCATGTGTTCGAATCCTCATGGAAGCGGATGTGCTACAACTACACAGCTGTTCACAGATGGTCTAAGCCTTGAATGGGTACAAGGTATTCTTCTGGGAAGTGAAGAGGGCCTGTCGAATAGTGAATATATCGCTGCCCGAGTTCCGATTGGTCTATACACCGTGCGGCACCATATACCCAATGCAAATGAAGACGTGGAAAAGGGTTCTTGACTTGACCTGGGCAATCTGCCCGAGGACTGCTTGAAAGGAAATCACGTGACAGATATTAGTGTGTCATTACCTACTGTTAATAGTGTAGAGGTATTTTATAACAACATGCACAATGCTTTGAAGAAATGTAAAAATTCAGAAATAAACATCATAATGGGTGATTTCTATAAATAAAAAAGTGGGAAATCAAGGTGATGGATGCACAGTAGGTAAACATGATTTGGGAGAACGAAACGAGAGAGGATACAGACTTGTAGAGTGGACAAAAGAACATGAACTGATTGTCGGAAATACCTGGTTCAAGCAACATAACAGAAGATTATGGACATAGAGAAGACCTGACAGCAGGATTAGAAACCAGATCGATTACATCTTGATTAACAGAAGATTTGAAATGCGTTAACAGTCGCAAAAACAGTTCCAAATGCAGACTGTTACAGTGATCGCAAATTTATTATAGGCACACTGAAGGTAAAGTTAAAGAAAGTCAAGTATACACCAGGAACCGCTAAGTATGATCTGTGTGCATTAAAAGATGACAAGGAAATACAAAACAAATTCAACATTGAAGTAAAGAACAGATTTAATGTATTGTCTGATCTAGTGATCTTATTTCAAGATGTGGATGATCAATGGGAAATGTTGAAGGATTCAATCAATTTGGCTGCAAAAAGAACAGCCCCAAAATTAAAGAAATTAGGTCGTAAGAAATAGATGACTGAAGAAATTTTAAGACTAATGAAAAGATGAAGACACAACAAAAATAATTCGTGACAAATATGAGGAGATCCACAGGAAAGTCAAAAAAGTATGTAAAGAAGCAACAGAAACGTGGCTTGAAAATAACTGCATAGAAATTGAAAAACAACATAACAGTAATAATACAAAATTAATGCACACAAGAATTCAGGAGCTTACTAATAACAGAATACCTACATCAATAGGCTGCCTGAAAACAACAGATGGAACAATCATAATTGAAAAACATTAAATTTTACATACATGGGCAGATTATGTGAAACATCTTTATGATAATACAAGAGAAGAACATTATGGTATTCGGATTAATAATGAAGGACCTTTTGAAGGACCTTTTAGTCAGGTCTTAGTAAGATATGACTGAGCTACCGTATAACAGTTGACGGTACTACCTGTTTTCTGTTAGCTCCGAACGTTGGGCGGCGTTTACCAAACCCGACACCCCACACTGTGCCAACGGCTTCGGGCGGAAGAGCGCAATTGAGAGGGTACAAGCGAGGAAATGCAACTTAAAGACAAAATGTCATGGCAGGGCAGACCAGGCCCTAAGCCTTGGTTGGCGGCTGGTCTAGGATCGAAGCTCCAACAGGCGGACAGTTAAAGCATTGCTTTGCTGATCTGGCAGCTTCTGCAGCTTGTCTTGTTCCAGATGTAGAGATGTTACCTTTCCTCTAGAGTGAACTAGGCAGGCCGAGAGAGGGATTATGCTGCATGGGCAACACATGATCTCTATATTTTAGCCCAGGCTTTGTGCTATGGAGAGGCAATAACTCCATCCCTGGTCTTAACCGATCTCGGAATCAAAGCGACAGGAAACTGTTACGGATTATAAGTGTCTGTCAATTGGCGTAGACATGGTGCGCCACGCGTTGCCTCTGACGTGGGAGACACCTACAGGTGTCACTGATCAGCTACCGCCCGCCTCAAGCTGGGCAGCCCCCGGCCAATTGGGTGCTGATCCGCCACAACCTGCCTGCTTCAATGGGTGCTTGGGGCTAGGACAAAATCTGCAACGCAGGCTGTAAAACCAACGCACTAGCTACTAATAAAAAGAAAAATAGAAAACTCAAGCTACGGCTTGCAACCTGGAACGTGAGAACCATGTGTCCAGGATTTTCCACTGACTTGACAAATATCGACGATGTGAGAAAAACGACTGTGATTGATGCCGAACTCAATCGTCTTACATTGATATTGATGGCCTGCAAGAGACTCGACTCGCCGAGGAAGGGTCACTCAGGGAAAACAATTACACCTTTTTTGGAAGGGTAGAGGGCAGGAAGAAAAAAGGCAACACGGTGTGGGCTTTGCAGTGAAGAATTCGCTACTGAAATTATTGAAATTCCAGCAGGAGGAAATGAAAGACTACTATCCCTGCGCTTGGCAACCTCTTGTGGTTTTGCCACCATTATTACTGCATATGCACCGACACTCGATTCCTCTGATGATGTGAAGGATTCGTTCTATGAGGAGTTAGACTCCGTGATCAAGGCAGTTCCAAAATCTGACTACATTTATATGCTCGGTGATTTCAATGCTCGTGTGGGCAAGGACTCGAGTTCATGGCCAGTGTGCCTTGGAAAATACAACATCGGTCGCATGAATGAAAATGGGCAAAGGCTGCTGGAGCATTGCACCAGAAACGACCTATGTATTACAAATTCCTTTTTTAAAACAAAAGAGCTTCATAAGGTCACATGGAAACATCCAAGATCAAGCCATTGGCACCTGCTGGACTTCATCATCACACAGAGACAACATCTGAACAATATATCATTGACTCGAAGTTACCACAGTGCTGACTGTGATATGGATTATTCTTTGGTTGTTGCAAGGGTTAGACTGAGACCAAAGAGAATCTACACAGCTAAACACAAATCTAGCCCCAGGATTAATATTATTAACACTCACAATCCTGAAAAGTGCTTTCAGTTTCAACAGCAACTTGAAGACGCTTTCATACACCAGAAAATTGAACAGTGAATGAAAAGTGGGGTCAACTTAAGGAAACTCTTTATAAAACTACCGTAGGATTTTACGTCTCTGTGGATCATCAGAGGCAGGACTGGTTTGCGGCAAACAGCCAGACTCTGCAGCCCTTGATTGATAAGAAGAAGATAGCTCTCTTAAGAAACAAGGAAAGACCAACGCGTAACACTCTGAGTGAGCTAAAACAAGCTAGGAAGGATGTGCAAAAGGCTGCCAGGCAGTGTGCAAATGATTATTGGATCAAGCTATGTGAGTCCATTCAAATCGCAAGTGATAAGGGAAACATCAGAAGCATGTATGAAGGAATAAAGAAAGCCTGTGGACAGATTGGTAGAGCACTATTTGGAGCTTTACTCAAATGAGACCAAATGATGCCCTCAAAGTCATAGAGGCTCTACCAACTCTTGACCACCTGGACACACTGTCACCAACTGGCTTGAGGTAGCTCCCGGTTGGGCAACCACTCAGCCAAAATCATTTTCTTCTACTGGTGTTTAGTTCTGGATGCAGTTTAAGATCCCCTAACTCTGTCAGAAGGGATTAGTTACCACCCAGATCCCAGAGAGAAAACGTGGAACTAATGTCTTTTGTGCTGATTTAAGACACTGTCCCTGATACTCAAGAAAACAGCCAAGAAGTGGCTCGTTGAAGATAGAATATATCTATATAGATTTGGCTGTACTTGGTATCACCAGAAGTGAGAAAGGAGGAGTTAAGACATGCAACGTAATCTGGTTACTTATGACTGCATAGGCAAGAGA
>JACEFZ010024676.1:0-14628 GCA_014155875.1 Cepaea nemoralis | reverse complement strand
TTTTCTTCCTCTTTTCTTTTTAAAATCCACGATGATACGTTGCGAAGGAGGTAATTCAGGGAGTACACACCTTAGCAGGGTGCTAGGAGATGCAGCCTAAAGACTAAATGTTATGGCTGGGCAGATAAGGCACGAAGCCGTGGTTGGCAACTGGCCTGGAATCAAAGCCTTGATATGCGGACCGTTAGAGCATTGCATTGCTAATCCAGCATCTGCTGCGCCTTGTCTTGTTCCAGATGTATTGGTTTGATCTTTGACATGGAATAAACTAGGCATGCCGAGAGAGGGATCATGCTGCACGGGTAAAATATGGTCTCTTCAATTCAGCCCAGTCGTTGTGTTGTAGAGATGTTATTACGCCTTTTTGTTATTGTGCGCAGTGTAACAAACTATCGTCTATCAAGAAGGAAAGGTATTTGATCAATTATGAAGTTTCCTTTCATCTGCACAAAATACCAGATGCAGACGATCAAGTCTGTCCCTAGCACTTATAGTCGTGTCCCATTTTCTAATTGTCTACGTGCTGGCACCTTGCCGTTTTGAGGGACGACACTTACTGGGCTGAATTGAAGAGACCATGTGTTGTCCAAGCAGCCCGCCTAGTTTACTCCACAGGAAAGGTGCCCGGCCATGGCATTTAACCTTTAAGTTGTATTTCCTTTCACCAGGATACAGCATCATTCAGCTGATTGTTGATTTCTTGGCAAGATTACGCTCAGTTGTTTGCCATTGCTTTCAGAGCGGCCGGCTCACATACCCCGGAAGTTATCGACGCGATTCGAACCACTGCTGATTCTCACTGTCGTCACGTTACTTACGAGAGTATACAAGATTACGGAGAAATGTCGCTAACCTCTAGGCCAGGAAGCTGGCAACGGTGACATAATGAAAGAAATTAAACGACGACTATCAATTGCTCTTCAAAGTCTAAAACAACTGAATAAATTATGGAATGGGACAAACAGAACAACAAAAATTTGATTTTTAAGGGCATGAATCTTTCCTATTGCAATATACGCCTGTGAGACCTGGACACTTACCAAAGAAGCTGAACTGCGCATAAATGCCTTTGAATATAAACGTTATAGACGAGTTCTAATAATATCTTGGGTATAGAAAAGAACAAATGCATTCATACTTCAAGAGCTGAATACTGAAGAAGGTTGGCTATTAAAGACGATAAAACAAAGAAAATTGAAATATTTGGGTCACTTGAAACGTAACGAAAGTTTGGAGGGAACAATAATGGTGGGTGGGGGTATATGCCTGGGAAGAGAGGAAAAGGAAGGCCAATGAGAAGATGGATGCAGGATGTGGCGGATGATCTCCAGATGGGTGTATCGGACGCGGGACATCTTGCTTACGATCGAGAGGTTTTCCGGAAGGTTGTTATGGGAGCGAGGTTCTGCAAAGGACGTGCTACTGATTGAATGAAATGAATGAATTGATTTCTCTGGTTCCACTAAATGCATATACGTTGAAGTGGAGACAATACAATAACAAGTTGAAGAAAGGCATTTGTAAAATGGCTGCAACCTGTCAATTTGTCAGATATTCGTTATCTATTGGGTATGTTATGTTACCTACAGATCTTACTAGTTTTGCATCTCATGTCTATCTGTATTTTCATCTACCCTATTTAAAAAAAATGATAAGCATCATTACATTTAATCACGTGCAATGTATCTTTGCGAAGGACTGTGAATTGTTATTTAATATTTTTATTTCAGTATGGAACAGAAAAGGAAAAATAATATGCTTGAAAGTCTGTGCAGTTTTTTTTTTTTCTTAAATCACAATCGAATGTTATTTTAATGAAACAGAAACATTTAAGAAGTGGCGTTTCGAAGTCTTGCATCATACTGAGAAAATCTACAGCACGGCCCTGTCAGGAACTCCTTCGTCACATTGTCTGCGTCACACAGTAGTTCAGTCATATCTAAGACCTGACTACCATGAAAGCATGTAGCTTTAAAGAATTACCAGGTATATGAACACAATCTCAGTGGTTCTTCGTATCAAATATTCGGAGACTGGGGCCAAACTGTCTCTTGAATCTGTGGATCTACACGGAGGTCACATCAGAACCCAGACGAGATGAAACGTCAACGGGTGAAAGCTTGTAGTCTTCGAGACCACTGGAGCCAACCAACCAGCCAACAAGCAAACAGCCAACTCATTAATCAATAGCCAAATAACTGGCCAGGAAACATAAATTATCCAACCAACCAACCAATCAACCAATCAATCAATCAGCTAGCCAAACAACAAGCTAGGAAACATTAATTTAGCCAACAAAACTAACCATCTGCCAAGACATCGATCAGCCAACCAATCAATCAGCCACCCAATCAAGCAGCCAACCAACTAATCAACAATCAGCCATCCAATCCACAAGCCAACCAACTAAACAATAACCAACCAGCCAACAAAACCTATCAGCCACCCAACCAACTAAACAATCAGCCACCCAACCAACCGACCAATCAACCCCCCGGCCAACCAATCAGCCATCCAACTAATCAACCAACCAGCCAACATAAAATCCAATTAAGTTACCAATCAACCAATCAGCCAAATAACCAATCAGCCACACAATCAATCAGCCACCAACCAACCAACCAACTAGCCAGCCAACCAGCCAACACACCAACCTATCAACCAACCGACCAGCCAAACAACCAATCAGACAACCAACCAATTAGCCAACATACCAATCATTTACCCAATCCATCAACAAACCAGCCTATCAACCAACCGATCAGCCACCCAACATGCCATTCAACCAATCAGCCTACCAACCAACCTTCCAACCAACCAATCTGCCAACCGACCAACAAGCCAACGAATCAGTCATCTAGCTAGCCAATCATCCAATCAACCAATCAGCCAACCACCCAATCAGCCAAACAACAAATCAGCCAGCCAACCAATCAGCCAGCCAAACCATCAGCCAAACAACCAACCAGCCAACCAACCAATCAACCAAGCAGCCAACCAAACTATCAACCAGAAATCACACCAACAAACCAGCCAACCAATTAACCATCCATCCCATCAGCCAACCAATCAATCCGCCTACCAATCAATCAACCAACCAGTCAACTAACCAACTAACTAGCAAAACAACCAATCAGCCAACCAATCAATAAGCCAACCAACCAATCAACCAACCAGCCAACCAACTAAACAATACATGCCGTAACTCTGACCATGGTATACTGTTATCGATAAAAGGCGAACTACAACGGAAATAATAATGTTACTCACCAAACAATTTATGGTGCCGGGGATACCCATTTTGAAATACACTGGTGCGATAAATGTTGCGGCAGCGAATGTTATCAGATATTTGCTGTTTACAAACACATAATCTACCACTCTGGAACATATTGAGACATGGCATAATTTAGGTAGGCTGATCTTGTTACATTCTACAAAATTGAGAAATGATATGCGTACGGCAGTCTAATATTGTCGTATTCTACACTATTGAGACATGACATGTGTATGGTAGTCTGATCTTGTCACATTCTATAATATTGAGTCATGACATGAGTATATCAGTCTGATCTTGTCACATTCTACAATATTTAGACATGACATTAGTACACAGCCTGGTAGTGCCACATTCTACAATATTGAGTCATGACATTAGTACACAGTCTGATCTTGTCACATTCTACAATATTGTGAAATAACATGAAACTCCTACAGTTAATCAGTATTTTGTGATGAGTTGAGTTGAGCTAAGAACCAACATGACTGCACTCAGGTCATTCTCACATGCTCGTTGCCCCCTCGTTCAACATCCCGAAAAAGAGTCATACTGCCATCTGATTGAACGTTCTCCTGGTATTCTCTTTCAGTTTTGAGATTTTTCCAGTATCTCTGCCGACCCCCGGTCACATAATTCTCTCCACATGCGTGTTCTCAGTCTGTTCCACCGCTTTCTGCACCTGGGCCCACAGTGCCTGACCACCTCTCCCTTGTCCTCAGGTCACCTACCACCTGGGCCCACGGTGCCTGACCACCTCTCCCTTGTCCTTAGGTCACCTACCACCGAGAGGTGTATTCCCTGCCAATCTATCAGCCTGCTCACTCCTCCGTACTCCCACTTGACCATGGCAGAAAATCCATACGGTTCTCTCAATTTTTGACCTCTGAAGCGAGTCTTTAAACATGAGAAGAAAGGCAGCGGAGAACATCATGAAGACTGGAAAGATCGAGGAGAGGAGATGCAGAGGCCGACCAAGAGAAATGATACTGGATGGAGTGAGATAGTAGCATGGGGTAATATCTGCAGTATAGTTGTTCTTAAACACCAAAGACCGAGATATGTGGAGAGACATGATCGCCTACGCCAGCTGGCATTTCAATTGATGATGAAGAAGTGAGACAAGCTATTCTTCACAACATATTCATTTCTTTTACCGTACGAAGCATACAATGTGTGTTACAGCCGTCTCCTCCAACCATCGGGAGGCTGCTCTTACTACTTCCACCTCCATTCTCATGCTGGAGTTAGTAGTCTCATATGCCAGACTCTCCTATTTCAAGCATCGTCAACTAGCATTGGCAGTGAATCCCTAGCCATTACGTCTGCTTCTCACCACTAAACCATCGGTGTAGATCACTATGTCACCTTGATGTGTGTTGCTCTGGATCAGTTGTTGCATCTCATCCTCTGTCTACTGCCTACTCTCTGCACTCACCGAACAGTGTTACTATTACGTTCTGCCATTCGGACATGTCTTCCGGTACTTGTACCCACTTCTTTTCACGACTGATGATCTTTATTTCACACACTCACTTGGTTGATATATATTTCTGCTATGTCATTTCAGTCTATGAGCCGTGACCATGTCTATATCTTCATGCAGGGGATGACCCCTGTCTGTAGCGAATCTCAGGTGCATTTGACTTGAAGGACCCCGTGCCTGTCCGCAATATTTGGCAATGCAAGGATATACCTCATGCATGCGTCTTTTGTGCACATCAGGATCACCTGCATGGTCGCATTCTGTATGCGCTCCAAAATGTCACGCTCCCGCTTTGATACTGTCAGGAGACCCAAACCATACTCAATGACTGAGATTATAAACTGCTGAAATAGCATGTAAATCATCGTCTGCTCTACCCCGGTTGCCGCCATCGCCCACAATGCACTAACCCCCTTACCAGCCTTTACAACTAATGCCTCCGCATGATCCTTACAAGACATAGATTTGTCGAAGGTTATTCCCAAGTACTTCAATTTGCTCGTTTCACTCGGCTCAATCGTAGTTCACACACGTGCTTCTATTTATAGTGCAATGTACTGATTTTTGCGTGTGGATTAGATTTAGTATTAGCGTTACTATTTTAGTGCAGCTGATCGGTGTACTGATTGAACCCTCTACTGTAGTATCAGTACACCGGAAGTTAAAGAGATACAGCTCTTATGCATTCAGCCAATCTGACCACTAATCAGTCTATAATATACTGTCATAGATAAGCGGGAGTCTGCCGTTGTCGAGGTTTGACCGGAGAAGCTCGACAGATTTAAAAAAAAACAATCGTGGATACAAGCCAGCGTCACAACTATAGAATTCATCAGCAGTAAAACAACAACAAATATATCACAAACCAATAACAGAAAGGGCCATTCACTTAACGGTGGTCACATCGGGAACTAAAAGCGGAAATAACAAACGGGAAATAAAGGACACGAAGCGAAAGATAGGAACGAAAAATGAATGCGTGGTGCGAGAATATGTGCGTCAGTATGCGTGTAGATACCTTATTATACGCCAGCATAAACAATGACATATAAGGACACATACAAATATGATACAATATAACCCAGACAGACACGTGCGCACACACACCCACACACACACACACCCACACACACACACACACACACACATATATATATATATATATATCAAGTGCCACGCCAACATGGCGTTCATGACTCTCCAAAGATCTCGGTTTTTAGTTTTCTGGATTAACTTCTCTTGGTCTGCCTCTGTCTCTCCTCACCTCGATCATTCCAGTTGTCACGCTGTACTCCAATGCCTCTCTTCTCATCACATGAACGAATAAACGAACGAACGAAAGAACTTTATTTTCATAGGGTCAGTAATTAGGCACGCAGGCCCGTCTTACATTCGGTCTTTCCAATCACTCATCTTTCGTTCATCAATTGTGAATGTTACATTTACATAGGAAAAAAGACATTGTCAAATGGATTTTGTAAACACAAACAATGCATATTACTATGTTATGAGACAGGCAGACACACGTGCACACGCAGATTTATAAACACACACGCACACATACATACATGCATAAATACATCATTTATACAAAATCTCACAATTATGCAACCACTCAATAAAATACAATAATACACACACACACACATATACACATACATACACACATACATACACACGTACATACATATACACAAGCTCATACACGCTGATTCAGACATGGACACCCATACATAACCATAAACGCACTTGCACACATATACACACATACAAAAACGCACACAAGCACGCACAATCACGAAAACACACATGCATACAAACACTCATACACACCCACATTGTCGTTTGTTCATCAAGAATGATGATGACCATTCATTTCATCCAGTGGGGCTGAAAGTATGGAACTGTGAGTTCTAAAATGGCTGATAAGGCCTATTTAGGCTCGAAATGTTCTTTGACAATGTAGCCAAAGAATGCTTGACGTTCCAGGAGGAGGATCTTCTGCAGTGGTTTTTCTGCCCAGCCTTTTCTTCACAGCTCTTGCAGTCCTGGTTGCTTCACAGGCGACTGCTCCCTTGCGTAATGATGCACGCCAAGAATTTCGGTGTTTGCAGCAATCTCGCAGATCTCATGATGAATTTTAAAAGCTTTCAGTGAGATTTTCAATGCGTCTTCAAAGCGTTTCCTCTCTCCGCCTTGGCAGCGTTTACCACAACGCAGCTCGCCGTAAAAAAAAAAAAAAAAATTCGTTAAGTGACCAGCCCAGCGAATCTGATTTTTCATTAGTAGAGTCTGGATACTGGACATGTTGCTCTTTCTGGGACTTCAGTGCCTGGTATCTTGTCTTGCCATTTAATCTTCATTAGCTTCCTAAGGCAGACTGTGTGGAAGTGGCTTAATTTCCTAGCGTGTCGCTGATAAACAGTCCATGTTTCACAATCTAATACAACTGCTTTATAGACTTTCAGCTTTGTTTGCTGTCTTATTCCATTTCTGTCCCATACATTCTTGTACTGTCTGCCAAATGCCACACTGGCCTTAGAGATTCTTGCATTCACTTCGTCATGAGTTGTGGCAGTTTGTGACACAGTGCTGCCAAGATAGGTGAATTTGTCCACAACACTTAATCTGTGACCAATCACTTTGATATTCGGCACAGTGTGATTATTCCCAGGAGCTGGCTAGTACATAACTACAGTCTTCTCCAAGCTGAAAGTGGGCCCAAAGTTGGCACAGGCATATGAGAAAGCTGAAACATTGTGTTGAATATCTGCCTCTGAGTTGGCGTATATAGCGCAATCATCAGCAAACAGGAGCTCTCTGACGGTGTCGCTGTTAATTTTGGTTTTAGCTTTCAGCCTTCTGAGATTGAATAACTTTCCATCCACGCGGTAGTTGATGTCTATTCCAATGTCGTTGTCCTCGAACGCATTCATCAGCATGGCTGAAAACATGAGGCTGAACAGTGTTGGTGCCAGGACACATCCTTGCTTCACTCCATTGGTGACAGGAAAGGGCGCAGACAATTCACCATTTTCTAGCACTCATGCCATCATGAAATAGCCGTACTATTTGGACAAACTTTAGTGGACAGCCATATTTAGCCATAATTTTCCACATTCTTTCTCTGCTGACTGTATGAAAAGCCTTGATAAGGTCAGTGAAAGTGAAGAATATTTCGGAGTTCAATTCCTGACGTTTCTCTTGCAGCTGCCTTGCAGCGAAAATCATGTCAACGGTTCCTCGTTCCTTTCTGAAGCCACATTGACTCTCAGGAAGAAGATCTTGAACGAGATGGGCCTTGAGGCGATTGAGAAGTATTATGGCATGCTCCCTGCAATTTAGAGCAAGAAGATGCCTCGGTGGTTGTCACAGGATTGTCGGTTCCCTTTACGTTTGTAAAGGTGGACTATTGAAGCGTCCTTGAAATCTTGTGGCATGATCTCGTTCACCCATATGTTTGTAAAGACTTGGTGAAGCTGCTCTATTAGGACCGGCCCACCTGTCATGTGTGACAGAGAGAAAAGAAGAGGAGAAGAGAGAGAGAGAAAAGGAGGAGAGAGAAGAGAGAAAGAAGAGGGGATTTAGGGAAATGATATAAATAGTGAGAAGCCTAAAAGTTCGTTCCTCAGTCGAACTCTGCCTACAACGCACTATCTTTGATAATAAGGAAAGAGGGGGAGAGAGAGAGAGAAGGAGAAAGAGGATGATAGTAAGGGATACAACAGATTTAGGTTCGTGTCTCCGCGTGAGAACAATAGTTAATTGTACTATTGCACCATCAATGTCTCGCGGTGCATGTTAGGTTATAGAAGAGAAGTACAGCCTCACACGGTCTCTAAGCTACTCTAACTTATATTACTTCAGACTGACAAGTCGAAATGAAAGGCAACTCAAACATGTATTTATTTCCTTCTGAACAGTAACAAAGTGACAATCTACAACATAATCGCATAGAGTAACCAATACATGCATAGCAGACACATAATGCGTAATCAACTCTAATAATACAATACTGCATTACCTCACAAGGGGGAGATAGATAGTATAATAGACTATGTAACTGGATGTTAGGGGAATGCCACCTATGCCCCCTACTAACCGTATGAAGCAAAGGACTAAAGCTAGGAATTACACCGGCCTTTGTTTCGTAACTATCTTTCCGTAGGCTTATTAGTGGTCCATGTATTTAGCCAAATACCCATTGATCCATAGATTGATCCATCAATCCATATACCCAGGGAATTAATTCAATCCCATCCAACTTGTTCAGCGGGTACCTGTTTATTCGGGTAACGCCGACTTACCCAGGCAAACGCATTCAGCTTCTGCCGTCCCGTTGTCCTTCTGGGTTTCATGGTCGAAATATAATTGCTCTCTTCAACCTCTCGTTTGTCGTGGATCCCACCAGACGTTTTCCAGCCATGTTTGACATTAGTCTCCTGTGTGATTCCGATTGACCTTAGTCTCCTGTGTGATTCCGATCGCAGTATCTCTGTCTAATGCTTGTCCTATCTGACGTTAGCCATCATCTGCAACTAATGAGCGGTTTCCTTAGCCAACAGTCCCTCTCAAATGGCTTGCACGCCATTTTGTGATCCTCGGAATTTGCATTCCACTCCATCAGGTTTATCTACCTGGAATAAATGGTTCACAGATCCTTGACCATCTGCTTGTCTTCGGCGGTCCAGACGGAACTGCTGATATGTGCATCTTTTCCGTCTTCAATACCACCTCGTCTCTTCCTGGACACTAAACAGCCTGGGATATGGACATCACCATCGCCGAAGTTCCGAACCTATACCTCCTGGACTGGGCGATCACCCAGCCCTCGGCCCACTCGGCCCTGTTGCTAAACCGTACTCTTGCTCGTTCCACACTGTCCAAACTGACTGGATCCTAAAGTATACATCACTTCTCGAGTTGGCGCCTTTCTGGAATCACGTGACCATTCTCTCTCTCATCCCGCGAAGGTCCTCCAATCCGTACCTCGCGCACCTTGATTAATTTGCATACTCTACATCCTATCATTAACCCAAATCAACATTGCTTCTGGGGTCACGGCCGAGTTCATGGCCCTGAGTTCATGTACTCTTCCCGCTGCCATAAATTCGGAGTATGGCGTTCCCTTCTGACAGCCAAGGTCACTTCCATGACCCGCCTGTACTCATAAATTATGCTGCCTCCAAAGTTCACCGTTGTCCACCTGGACAGCTTGAACCCAAAGTGTAGATTACATCTGGCACTCCTCTCCCTGAGAAGCCATTAGTTAACAATGGAAGGTGGCCTTGCCGCTATTCAGCAATGCACTCCCGCTCAAACTCTGAATATTTGTACAACAATCCTGGTCCTTGAACTTTATGTTTCAAAAGTATTCCAGTTCATGTTTCCCCGGTAAGCTTGGGCGATTGTGAAAGTCATTTCCCATACTGTCTCACTTGTATATCTCTGCTGGGATGGAGTCAGGACCAGGTGCCTTCCCGCTGGAGAGTTGCTGGATGGCTTTGTTTACTTCCACTATGATCCGCAGGTCATCAAGTATATCATTGGTGGGAACTTGAGGAAGGCAGTTGATGGTTTCGTCGTCAAAGAAGGAAGTTGCCTTTAAGATGTTGCTAATATGATCTGTCCAACGTTGAAGAATTTCTCTCTTATCGGTGACCAATGTTCCCCCATCTGCACTGAGGAGGGGAACTATGCCTGGTGATGTAGGACCATAGACCGCTTTCAGTGAGTCGTAGAAGTTTTTCATATCAGGTCTGTCAGCAAAGCCTTGAATGTCATCAGCTTTGATGCTCAGCCTGGAGTCCCGCATGTGCCGAAATTTCTGCTGCATTACTCTCTGAATGTTCTTGAAGGCATATTTTTGTTTATGTTGACTTCGGTCATTCAAATGTGCTTTGATGAGACGATGTTTCTCGGCCAGCAATTGGTTGGTGTCTTCATAATTATCATCAGACCAGACTTTATGCTTGGGGGGGGGGGGGGGGGGGCAAGCAGGGGGCGGACCAGGCATTTCCATAGCGTGTTGTAAATTATGTCCTTTACTGCTCTCCACTCTGGTTCCGCATCCTGTTTAGCTGCAGCATTGGGCTTGAGGCGTTCTTCCAGCATTTTTTTTTGCTGTTTAGGCGGTTGACATCTAGTTTTATCTTTTTGCAATTTACCCCTTGAGGAGGCCGTGGTGGTTTGATGTATATGTTTATTTTTGAGATAAGGAGACGATGAACGGTCAAAATGTCGGCACCACACATGGATTTTGTCACCCGAACGTCTTATCTGTCACTCCTACTGACGATGACATAGTCAATGAGGTGCCTGTATTTCGAGCGATGATGCATCCACGATGTCCTATTTCTTATGGGGAAAAGGAAAATTGTGTTGGTAATAAGGAGATCGTGCTCGGCACATGTATGAAGGAGGAGGAGTCCATAGCTTTTATAATTTCCGACTCCATGCTTTCCAATAATGCCACACTAATAGGTGGTGTCCGTGCCTACTGTGGCATTGATATCCCCAAGGAGTATAAGTTTGTCTCCTTTGGGAACAGATGTTAATACAATGTATCGGTCCTCATAGAACTTGTTCTTGATGTCATCTTCATTGGTCATGGTTGGTGGGCAAACACACGTGGCTAGTTATTAGTTACTTAATGCAAATCCCACACCGGACTGGCATCTTTCCTTGCTTTTCCTTCCACTCCAGAAGAATGTATAACCGGCACCTACTTCACAGATTTGGCCTTCTTCTGCAAGTCGTGTCTCGCTTCAGGCTGCAATGTCGATGTTGTACCTGCCCAGCTCTCTACTAATCATTGCTGTTCGCCTCTCTGGGCCCGACGCGCCGTCTCTATCAAGTAGGATGCGTACATTCCAAGTTCCGATTGTCAAAGGAATATTATTTGCTGTTTTAGCTTTACCTGTTTTTACTTTGTTTGTATGTCGACCGCAGTATATGGTACTCACCAACCGCGGCTAGCTGGTTAGGTAATGATGGAGCAGACAATATTTAGGGCACCTTTTCTAGCCCCTTCCTCATGCTATGGAGGTGAGCAGTGTGTTCCTATAGAGGGCTGCTCAGTCGCTCAGGGGGCTGCCGAATCCCAATGCTTCTCGGGTCAGTAGAAGACATATATATGGCCTGAGCCGCCTGTGTGCAGGTCTGCGGCTTCGGCTGCCAGCGTACCCACGCCTGCCGATTCGCCGATCGCCCATCCCCACAGGGCTTGAAGGTAATATATAGAGTTGGATGAAGAATGACTTGCGCGATGAATTGGATTAAAGTGAGAAAGCGTTGCGCAATTCGTTGACCCCACTCTCCCGCCTGAGTCCAATGGCAAGACAAGTCAAGACGACTGGAGACGAATACAGGTGCAGTGGATGACCAGGGCGCTCTACGTGACTTACCGTGCTCATTACGGTCCACAATGCTTAGCAGGTAAACGCCGTCTTGCCCGTTAAATCAACAGTGATATATTCCTTGCAGCCTGCCAAATCCTGTCTTCACATGCTGGGTAGGCATACCTCAATTCACCAATTGGTTTGACACCAAATGGGTTACCCACACCTAGTTTAGCCAGCCTGTCACAGCTGTTGTCGGGGGGGGGGGGGGGGGGAAGAGGGGTGGCCGCTGTCGCATTTTGTCAGCTAATTAGAGCTGTCAGGCTTGGACCAGTGGGATATGGATCCTGTAATGAGCGTGGCAGTCATCCTAAACAAAGGTACTACCAATGCCTGACACCACGAACTCCTCCCCCACAAAAACACACATACACACACATACACACACGCGCACACATAAATATTCATAACACACATACACACATATACGCCCATACACACATACAAATATACACACTCATACACACACACACACACACACACCACACACACACACACACACACACACACATTCTTCTTCTTCTTCTTCTTCTTCTTCTTCAGCGTTCCGAGCCATTGAGGTTCTTTGCTGCAGATACAATCCGTCTCCATTCGTCTCTCTGGTTGACCTTCTCTTGCCAGTCGTTGATTCCAAGTGCTTGTAGGTCTATATATATATTATCTCTCCGCCGTCTTCTTGGTCTACCTCAGGGTCTACGGTAATTTATTTCCTGAGTGTAAGCGAGTTTTGTTTCCCTATTATCGTCCATTCTTTCTATATGCCACATCCATTGTAGTCTATTAGCCTTCATGATACCAGTGATTAGCGGGGACTTAAACAGATCATAAATGTCTTTGTTACTTCTTCTTTTCCACTCTCCATTTTATGTATCCCTAATGGGTCCAAAGATGCGTCTTAAAACTTTGTTCTCAAATGTTTATAGAAAGGCTTCGTCTCTTTTCGTTGTACTCCAGGTTTCAGAGCCATACAGCACAAATGGTCTGATCAGTGTTTTGTATATTGTGATCTTGGTGTTACGAGATAGAGCCTTTGATTTTAGTAGAAGTTGTAGTGCATTGTATATCATATTTCCAGAATTGATTCTAGTTTGTATTTCTTCCCTTATGCTGTTGGAGCAGTTGAAGATTATAACCAGATATTTGTATGTTTCCGTTCTTTTATTGGTCATATTATCTATTTGTATGTGGCCAGAGTTTTTAGCCATTCCTTCTCTTGAAATTACCATATATTCTGTCTTATCTTGGTTCATACCCAGCCCCATCTGTTGGGCTTTTTCCTTTAAGTGAGTCAATATTTCCAATGTCTTTTGTTAATTTTCCCCTATAATATCTATATCATCTGCATAACCAAGCATCACCCTGTTTCAAGCCAGATGTTATTTGGAAAGGGTCTGATTTTCTGCCTTTATATGTTACTATATTATATGTATCTTCCATGCATAGTCTGGTCATGTTGATTAACTTCCTTGGTATTCCAAATCCCCGCATAGCATTCCATAGACTATTCCCATGGACACTATCACAGCCTTTTTAAAATCCACAAAAATTTTATGGAGATCTCTTTTATATTAACAATTTTTCTCGGCTATTTGTCGTAAGATAAATATCTGATCTATTGTTGATCTGTTTTGTCTAAAACCCGCATGGTAGTCACCTAATATGTATTCTGAATATGGTTTTAGTCTATTTAGTAATACACACACATATACATACACAAATTATTTTTCCCTCGTTTCCATCCTGTTTCAGTATATTGCGGTCAATACCAGTATCTTTCAGCTATATGTTGATTCCTAGGCTAGATTACGCTCATCAGCAAGCCACGACTTTCTGAGCGACCGGCTCCATACTCTCATAAGTCACTGGCGCCACTCGACCCACTTCTAATTCTCGTGCGCTCACGTCAACCACGAGAGTATTCGGGGTTAACGGAGAAAGCTGCGAACCCCTAGGCCAGGGAGCTGGCATACATACAGACATACACACATGCAAATACATTCTTGCATATAGCCGCACATACTCAAACAACCACCCATACAAACAAACACACATACACACATTTAACCACACACACATTCACACACCCATGCATCTAGACACATAACCGTTGCCTCGCATAATCACTAAACTAATATGAACAAACTCCCACACTTTACACACACAAACACATACACTGACGATTATGCTCACAATCCTGTCAAATAACAGACAAATACAAACTCATTTGCATATCACACAAATACACACTCCTTGGCATAAACTGCATGCATGCACACATACACACACAAACATATTCATATGATCACACGAACACACACCAAAAAAAAACACACACACACACATACACTTTGCCATGAGATGGATACAAGTAATCTCTAAGATGTGTCATGCGAGCAACTAGACAAGTGCCGCCCATACACACGGTGATGGAAAAAGCGAGAAAACACTGGTGACAGGGTGGGGGG
>JACEFZ010024675.1:0-14538 GCA_014155875.1 Cepaea nemoralis | reverse complement strand
AAAACAAAAAAAAAATTCTGGCGATCCCCTTAGTCGACCATCTGAGGTAGAAATACCAGAGATTCCACATGAGAGTGTAGAGTAATAGAGTAGTAGTACATTAGAATATTCTATTTGAAATGTTTATGCTAAGACATAGATATTACAGCTGAACTATGTACTAAGAACAGTGATCTACCATGTGTCCGTAGACATCAAAAGAAGAACTGTGCTCCGAATAACAAATAGAACTGGAACAGCTCGTTATTTACTAAGCTCCATATGTGTTTCCGGTGAATCATTTGTGTTAAACAGAGAAAAACAGTGTCAGAACGGTCCATAAATACAGACACTAACAAAATACTGGTCTACGACACAAGCGACTCTACAGGTGCCATACCCATAGGACACAAGTATGACTGTGTATTGTATTTAATATACCCAGGACAAGTGTAATTATATAGTATGCCAATGAAAGCAATTTCTGAACATTGGGGCAACAACTAACCTGGGGTATTTGAATACTATGTATATAAATACTTATTGTGATATGTATTATAATATTTTAATAGTATGATAAATTATAGGTAGAATAGGTAACTGTAATTTACACTTAGAGTTAGGAAATAATGTAGTTTTCTCTTTTTTTTAGTAGTTTACATAAATCATTATCTTACCCACTTACTTACCTTAAAAATAGAAGAGATAGTAGTTTAGATAGGAATAGTACCATTTAGTTTTATTACATTCAACTTTGTTTCATTTCAGTTGATTTCATTCCATCTTAATGAACCATTCCATTTAACAAACATGATCAGTTATTATTATGATTAATTTACACCATAATAGGATAAAATATTAGACAATTAAATATACGTCATTTACACCATTTAGACTAAGAATATCAATCATATAGTGTCTCATTTAAAAACATCAGTTATAATTTTTTCATATCTCAAATTACCCATGTTAGAAAGGTACATAATTCATTAGATTTTACATTACCCATTTTCACAAAGGTACATAACTCATCTCACATCAACTTCATTTTAAATAAGTTAGATTACATCCCTTAAATTAGATAAATATTAGGATTAATGGAAGCATATCTTAGCATTAATGTGACAAAATAGATTAAAATAGTTAACACATTAAATACACATTTATAGTAGTAGTATTAGTATGTCAGTAGTTAGAGTATTATTACAGTAAAATATAGTTGGTCATAAGACCAAGGGTATAAACCATCAACCCTTTGCTCTTACATGTAAATATGTTGTATATACATGACTCGTGCAGCGATTTACGCACAGTCATTCAGCTCAACTTTCTCAAACTGAGCCAAACGTGTACAGTGTCACTCCAAGGTTTTTAAATAATTGGGAGGGTGAAAGATGTGTGACAGAAGTGTGAAAGTGAGAGCGAATGTAAATTATACAAGAGAGAGAGAGATCGGTCAGCGGATTTTTCTGCCGCTCAACGCGACTTTTTATATGTTGTCTGCGTCAAGTGTTTGCTTTCAATGTTGGAAGTATGCTGTGATGGATGTGTTGTGTGTAGTTTAGTTTATATCTTAGATAAAGTATTTTAAGTCTCATAAGACGGAAACGTAGTCACGAATTAGTGTTATACACTTGTTTGTGGCCACATTTAACCGAATTATGGCACGTGAAAAACTAACATACATACACATGATAGATAGATATACATGTTAGAAGGTAGACTATATTAGTAATTACATCCAAACACGCAAACAACCAGAAAAACAAACATATAAAATGCATACATATTTTATAGATCAAAGGGAGATAACTCCGGATCAGGGGACATAATAGACAACGAAACACTAACTTAACAGTGAAAGATAACTTTACACGCGGAAGCGAAATAGGTAAAGCCTGTCGCACACAGCTTGGGTAATGGTTGTTTAATATTATATGGGGGACATGAAGCAATTCATGTGTTGACCCTAATAAAGTCAACTTTGTATGGGTAGTAAGTTAATTTACTATTGGAGGGCAGGTCTTATAAGACAACGGTCCGGTTCAGACATACCTCTAATTAATATAATATTGCGATTGAGAATAGGGCTCACGCCAACCAGACAAGTTTGTGGCGATTGCCAGTAGCCAAGTAAAGTGATACTACACTGTGACAATAGTCAGTAGAAGTCTATGGAGTTACCCAAAGCCAGGTTATCTACAGTCTTTGACAAAAATTAGATACACTAATATTTTAGAAACCTCTTGCGTCACAACCAATGACGCAAAATTGATGACGCAACACAGGAGGGGAGGGTGTGTGTCAAAGACTGCAACATAAGGGCCGGAGGTCTGCCTCAAAATAGAACACCACCGGGAAGAGTGGTCAACCTCAAATAGATAGCGGTGATACAGTGCCCCGATATAAGGGCGGGGTAGGTGATAGAATGGGGGATTATTATAACAGTGACAAAGGAAGTAACTAGAGTCGAGTTGGTACAAAGTTTTATATTTTATTCTCAAGACGACAGGCCGCGTCTTCTCAGCTGGGCTATCGGATGTTAACTGCCTATAACAACATAATACGTCACGATTGAGCATTTCCCCCCCCTTTCAGTCTCAATGCTCAATCGTGCTGTATCGGAGTTTTCCAATAGACCCCAATTATACCTACACTGTTACACCTCCCCATGTTATTTAAAGAATTTTCCTTTTAAAGGAAAAATCTTTACTCTTAATCCCCATACTCTATTCCCTATTTGTCTTTTAACCTTCGCCAATACATCTTTTACTCTTCTACAACCTCCCCATATACTTCTTCTTCGCTTTTTATTTATATAATACCACGGTTAATCCAACCAGTCCTTCTTTCCTTTCTATTTCCCCAACATTATATAATCAAGCCACTTCTTCTTCGTTCTTGGTCCTTCAAGCAAACATAACATATTTACATATAACATTTCAAATTCAGTTTATAATACATCATAACACCATAACACGTTTTCTTAAATACTCCTTCTCCACTTCAATAAGCAATCTGCTTTCCACTTCAAACGCTGACACCAACTCCTTTTTCTTACCACCAATACTACAAATTCCCCACTTTCAACTAACCTGAAATCACTTTCATACGATAGGAAGATAAAGAATCGGTGGCCACCGGAATTTAAAAGAAGAAATAGACTCTTTCGAAAAAACAACATTCACCTAAACCACACACCCCTTTACACCCCTTTGTTCTTTGAGAATTTATGCAATAAATTCTAAACCATTATATCTCCCCCAGTACCACTCATTATGGTAACAGTTTACGCTGCTATCTACAGCATCAAATACCAACCATCATCCAAAAATTTTCTTCACTTCTAAGTGTCTATATAACAGACACTACCTTACCTCACCCTCACATTGTAATGTAAACCACAAAACACATCCCAAAGACACAATTAAAAAGGTCTATTACCCCTTAAGACCTCCTCCAACACAACACCTTTCACATAACCTCATCACCTCGTATAACTAATCTTCTCCAATACGTCAGGTTCTCTCTTAATTCTTATGGGCATATCTACTAAAATGCTCCACTTATGCCGTTATCAACAGCAACCTAGTAACCTTGAAATCTCCCCTTAAATATAACCATCAAACACAACATTGTATCTGACCCACTTATAAACATTACATCCTGCCCAGGCCATGTAACCCCATGTCTCTCTAAAATCTCAATTCATAATTCATAATTCAGGCCGTAATCTACAGCAGCAAAAATAACCACTCATGTTAATCAACTTTAACCTCAGTCCCTTTTATTACGGACCCACAAACACCCCATGTCACTATGTCTCCCCCACTTACACCCCTTTTATTATTGTACTGTTATCTACAGTGTCAAGTCAAACATGGATCCAATTCATGTTTACTCTTCATCTGGGGTAATTTTCTTATTCTTCAATAACCCAGCAATCTCGTGTATATCATGGCTCTTCTGACCCCCCGGAAACTATGTTCAAAACTATTCTCAGCTTTACCCCACTGAATATATTCACTAATCTTTTCTTCTCCCATGTGGCTTCCAATCCCCTATTTCCAATGAATGCTTACTTTAGTGTATCTTTAAAGTTTCCCATAACTATTTTACTTGTGTAGTAACTCCGTCTACAGTTCATAGCCACTTTAAGCTTTCTACGCTGATAATCACAGCATCAAAATATCTATGAACTTCTTCTTCACAAAGAGAATGTGTCTCTCTATTAGTTCTCCGTAGTTTTATTAACTCTTTTCTGAACGAAGGGTCATAATTAAAGTCCCCTGTATTGTCTTTATTCTAGACGAAAACCTTGTAAACTAAATATAACTTAATTAACTACTATTTAACACACAAAACAGTGAAATAAAATCACAACAGGACATCAAATCTCCCCCCAAATTTTTGTAACAATCATTTATGTGTCCCCGCAACTCAACTAAAAGTATGATGATGATAGTGATGATGATGGTGACGATGATTAAAATAATACAACATACATCCTAATCTATTTTTTACTCTACTACTACTGGTCTCTTTTACGGACCAGCAGTTTACACATAAAAGTCTAAGCACACAATAACCCTATTCTAAATCAATTAATCAAACAACAACAATCATTTTTCAAGACCAAATCAAGCAAAACAAAATTTTACATATGAAGCATTGAAATCTCAATTTCAATAAATACAACTGTCTTCTCGCTAAAGAGAAGGTTTTCAAAAAAAATATATATATAATTCACTTAGAATTAACCACCTAAAGTGACCCAGCAACATTGGCCTCCTTTTCTAACCAATGTAACACCTATCTATTTAGGCAAGTCATGTATAACAAAACAACTCCATACCAAGCATTAATGCCAAAATATGTATATACATATATACAAATATCTCTCTGTTATCTACAGACTAACTTAATGCGGAACCATACTTGTTCCCCTCAACCAAAACCACTACTCAACGAGTGACCGTTCCTTTTTCTGGAAGTCAAACATTGATTATCTCCCCTCACAATTTTCTCTCTTTTTCCATCCTAACTCCTAATACATCATAACATTCAAAATATCCTCATAAGCAAGCACTGTAAACTACAGTTATTCCAATATCATCTCAATGTACCAGCCACCATCTACTTATCAATTAACCTGTGGCTCGGCACACCAACTGTCTTCTATGGCTTTGTACCAACCATCACCACCACTTCCCAATCTTTACCGTCAACCACAGTATCTCCACCCTCCTACATCCAACAAAACTTTGTCTATTTACTATAGACCTCTCACCAAAACAACTAATTCTACTTCCACTTTCTCGTCTACCCGACGCAATTTATATTTCCTTCTACTGCATCAGTACTCTCAACGTCACACCAGCACTACTTTAAGCTATCCTCAAGTCTCACCTATCATTCTTGCATCGTGACGACAATCAACCCGGTCACCCTCCTCGGAACACGTTCTCCAACATTCATTTAACTAACCATGTTTACCTCCGCATCTTTCATTCTTCTTGTTATTTCTCGGAAGTCTTTTAGAATTGCAAGCTACGCCACTTATAACCAACAGCAGACCTCTCTTTCCTCGTTTCTCAGTCTTAAGCACTCCTGCTTCGCCATTTTCCTGTTAAGAATACTAAACATTCATAATGTTAATTCAGCATATAACTTCCACAATTTCCTTCCAAGTTCAGATATTCTACGAAAAGACATTATAATTTTCTTTCTATCTCTCAATTTTCGCACACTCTATGTTCCACGATTTATCAAGGTTACTTATCAACCGCTCTTCTCATATTCACACGGACAATGATACACAACACAACCTCGCTCTCATCTCACGCCTACTCTCGTATCGCGTCAACCTAACGTCTCCATACTATTATTACAACTAAATACTTTAGACGCCCCCTCAACATTCCATCAATCATTCCCCACATATCAACACTTATTGATTTCCTCTACACACGTTGACACAAGACATATTAACGTTACTCTTACATTCTATCTACGTATTTCACTTAGGCGACTTCATCACACCTCTTTCCTTTTACTTCTTTCCTCACGACGAACACCTGTCTGACTACAGTTATATTCACTTATGAACAACGCACAACCAGACGAACTATTCTAGAGGACTCTCTCAATTCACTGCTTTCTTATACCTCTACTTTACTCAATCACTCACTTCTATACGAAGGTCAGACCCTATACACTACCTCTCGCAGCTGAAATTGCTTTCACAGTACTATCTACTATCTCTTCAAAACAAACCTCATTCCAACAGATCCCTAATCTCGTAACTATCCTTCTATACTTCTTCACACACAACTACTACAGTCTTAACTGCCACATTCAACTGTCTACTTTACACACAGGATATTCAGTACTTTCTCAATCTATATCTCTTTACCAGTCAGTCTCGGTTCACCTGTCAACAATACTATTCTTTCTTCTCCAACCAACAAACAAAACTATCTTGGACATCACGTCATAGCTCTGAGTCAAACTATTTCTAATACTTATTTTATCTCTCACCCTCTACTAATTCTATGCTGTATCTACTCTATTTTAGTCATATAGTGTGTCCAAGTTGAACACTTCACTGTCTCTCAATACATTAACCCGTCTTTCACTTATAATGTCATCTTCACTATCTGTTGTCAAGTTACTAAAGTACTCAGGTCTTAAGGTCCTAAGGTCTTCTATTTTACTTAAGTCACTTTCTGTTGTTGAATAAATTCCCGCTAACTGTCTACCACTATACTTTTTCTTAAATGATTTCTTTCTATATCCTTTATTTGCGTCAGTCTGTTCACTGTTTTCTGTGTATCTTATGTATCGTTTATACCTTCCCATCTCGTCCTCAGATGACACACTAATAATAGTTCCCACATCAGAGTCACCATAGTTTACTGCAGACACGTCGGCTCTATTCCTATAGTCGTCCCTAAAACGTCTGACTTTCTTTCTCTTCCTCGGTCTTCGTCCCTTAGCCTTCCCTACTGTCTTGTCATACAAACCAGTATTTTGTTTCAAAGAGTCACTATCCAAAACTCTGTCCGTCTGTCTACTAGCAACTACTCCATATGATGGAACATCACGCCTCGATTCAGGACCTGCCCGTAGTGTAACACTCTCCTTCTCCGAATCATCTGTAATAATATCTGATTCAGCATCACTATAATATTCAGGTGTGGGAATATCTTCTCCATAACCTGAACTTTGACAGCTAATATTCCTACACCATTTGGGAATTAGTTTCTTGTCTATAGCTGAAGAAGTTGACATGGTACTACCTCTATTTACAACCATACTAACACTTTCGTCAATACTTCTCCTCTTTATCTTTCTGTCGTTCTTGGTCCTCGTCTGTCCATCTTTCCCAACTTCAACCTTGTCTCTCTTAGTCAAACGAGTTGGTTTTGCCTGATTCTCTATTACATCAGTTTGAGTTCCCTTTGTTATTTTGCTGACTGGTTGTACCTGAGTCTGCGTACTACTTTCTATTGTATTACCTGCTTGCGTCTGTGTCTCTCGGTTTCTTTTCTTTACTAATATCGTCTTCTTCTTTTCCTGTCTACTAGTCACATTCGCAACCATTTTAGGACTAGTCTGTATTTTATTTACAGGTTCACCTCTGTCTCTTACACCTGAGTTAAGATATTGTCTTTGTCTTTGCTCCAACCAGTCGTCACGTCTTTTTCTAGCAGTTGCACTGTGAGAGGGCCAGTTCCATGATTTCCTTGAAAAGTTTCTCTCACGCCCATTTTTGTTTTTATAACTACTATACCAATCCAACCTTTCACTATTTCGTCTGTTCTCGCTGTCTTTTATTCTATATACATCAGGCCTTGGTTCGTCATAACCATATTGTCTTCTGTCTTTATTAAGCAATGGCTGTCTCCTGTTATTCTTTCCTACTCTATTACTGTCTACCATACTTCTACAAGGATCCTGTCTAATTGTTTTGTTCTTCAACGTTTTCAGAAAACTCTCTACCTCCGTAATTGACATCTTTAATTCTCCTAACCATGTGCTAACCCGTTGTAACTCCCCGCACAAGAAATTCATATTCAGTTCCTTTGAAATATCTATCCAGCTGAAACAATATTCTTCTGTATACTTCTTTAGTACCTGGAAAAAAAAACTTATCCTGAGTTCAGCTGAAATATGTGCTGTGCTGAGTCTTCTAAGCTGAAATATTTCTTAACTTAAAAAAAATGTGCTGAGGTGTCCTGTTCCGCCATGCTGAAAAAATACTGGAATAAAGCAAAGAAAGCACTATACAATTTCAATTTATTTGCTTCTAAAATCTGGTTAATTAATTACCTTATTTATGAATCACCTAAATTTACTAATTTACAACACATAATTCCCCAGTTCATAAACTGTTCCATTAGTTATTTAGTTCCAGAATCGCACAAATTTCCCTTGGTTAATCCCTAAAGAGCACAAGTTGTAATCAGCATCAATATTCTGTCAGCGTAGAGGGAGGAAAAACCCTGTCTTCAATAAGTCCTGTTTGAAACCAAAAAGTTCTCTATAAATCCTCATACCTGTTTCTAATAATATAATAATGTTTTAGACTCTGCTCTAACCAAGAATTTATGGCACATCACCGGAGTTACACAGTTACCTTCTTTTATTAGCTGACGGATCTAGTTCCACTAACCAGAGTTCGCATCAAGTGAAACCTAGTCTCGAGTTTAAGTGGCGGAGTCCAGAAGCTCAGGTGGCGGAGTTCAGATACCACTTCTCTTCCCCCAGGTGTTTTCGTCCTTCTCATGGGCTGCCAGACAATTCTTCAACCCCTGGTCGGGTCACATCATGGGCTGCCGGAAAACTGCCTATAACAACATAATACGTCACGATTGAGCATTTCCCCCCCCTTTCAGTCTCAATGCTCAATCGTGCTGTATCGGAGTTTTCCAATAGACCCCAATTATACCTACACTGTTACATTATTAACTAGTTCTCTCAAGAGACACGGAGACGTTGAACAGATAGCTAGCACTCTGGAATCACGCATACGGGATCGCCACGATTGCCACTCAACCAAAGACAGCCAATGTCAGCGTGCCAAGTGGAACGGCACGCAGAAAGCCGAAGGACACATCAAGGTCCTTCCGCGTGGTGTGTGACCACGCGAGCCAACTAGTCAGACTGGGGACTGACATTGTAGGGAGCACCTCGTGTAGCGTTGATAGGAGTTTTGTGTAGCCAAATAGATAGAAATAGCATTAGAGTTTAGAAAACTAGTGATAGGCAATGCTGTGGCTTTGTGTGTGGTTTGATAGCGACTGTTATATACTTGTAAAGAGCCAACGGCAATAAAATGTACCATTTATTTCCTCTCACACGACTTGCAAGTTTTTTGTGTGGTGTGGGAGAAGTAATCCGATGATGCCTGACACATGAGTTGTTGACAGCCAACCATAGTGGAAATAAACAAAGCCATCCAGCAACTCTCCAGCGGCAAGGCACCTGGTCCTGACTCCATCCCAGCAGAGATATACAAGGCAGGTGGGCCGGTCCTAACAGAGCAGCTTCACCAAGTCTTCACAAACATATGGATGAACGAGACCATGCCACAAGATCTTAAGGACGCGTCAATAGTCCACCTTTACAAACGTAAAGGAAACCGCAAATCCTGTGACAACCACCGAGGCATCTCCTTGCTTTCAATTGCCGGGAAGATACTCGCCAGAATTCTTCTCAATCGCCTCACAGCCCATCTCTATCAAGGTCTTCTTCCTGAGAGTCAATGTGGCTTTAGAAAAGAACGTGGAACTGTTGACATGATCTTCGCTGCAAGGCAGCTGCAAGAGAAATGTCAGGAACAGAACTGCGAAATGTTCTCCACTTTCATTGACCTTACCAAGGCTTTTGATACAGTCAGCAGAGAAGGACTGTGAAGATTATGGCAAAATATGGCTGTCCACGAAAGTTTGTCCAAATAGTGCGGCTATTTCATGACGGCATGCAGGCAAGAGTACAGGAAAATGGTGAGCTGTCTGAACCCTTTCCTGTCACCAATGGAGTGAAGCAAGGATGTGTCCTGGCACCAACACTGTTCAGCCTCATGTTTTCAGCCATGTTGATGAATGCCTTCGAGAACGACGACATTGGAATAGACATCAACTACCGTATGGATGGAAAGTTATTCAATCTCAGAAGGCTGAAAGCTAAAACCAAAATTAACAGCGGCACCGTCAGAGAGCTCCTGTTTGCTGATGATTGCGCTCTATACGCCAACTCAGAGGCGGACATGCAACATAATGTTTCAGCTTTCTCACATGCCTGTGCCAACTTTGGGCTCAATATCAACTTAGGAGAAGACTGTAGTTATGTACCAGCCAGCTCCAGGGAATAATCACACTGTGCCGAATATCAAAGTGAATGATCATAGACTAAGTGTTGTGGACAAATTTACCTATCTTGGCAGCACCCTGTCACAAGCTGCCACAATCGATGACGAAGTGAATGCAAGAATCTCCAAGGCCAGTGCAGCCTTTGGCAGACTGTACAAGAATGTATGGGACAGAACTGGAATAAGCCTGAAAAAACAAAGCTAAAAGTCTACAAAGCAGTTGTATTATCCACACTGCTATATGCTTGTGAAACCTGGACTGTTTATCAGCGACACGCTAGGAAATTAAACCACTTCCACACAGTCTGCCTAAGGAAGCTACTGAAGATTAAATGGCAAGACAAGATTCCAGACACTGAAGTCCTAGAAAGAGCATCCATGCCCAGTATTCACACTCTACTGATGAAGAATCAGATTCGCTGGGCTGGTCACTTGACTCGCATGCCAGATCACAGGCTCCCTAAACAAATTTTTTACAGCGAACTGCGTTGTGGTAAACGCTCCCAAGGTGGCCAGAGGAAACGTTTTAAAGATACTCTGAAAATTTCACTGAATGCTTTTGGAATTCATCATGACACCTGGGAGGCTGCAGCCAGAGACCGAAATTCGTGGCGTGCATCATTGCGCAAAGGTGCAGTCATATGTGAGGCAACCAGGACTGCAAGAGCTGTGAAGAAAAGGCAGGACAGAAAAACCACTGCAGGAAATCCTCCTCCAGAGACGGCAAGCATTCTTTGTCCACATTGTCAAAGAACATTTCGAGCCAAAATAGGCCTTATCAGCCATCTTAGAACCCACGGCTCCACACCTTCAACCCCACTGGATGAAATGAATGGTCATCATCATTCTTGATGGACAAACAACACAACACTATATAAGGTAAAAGCAGCTAGCTCAACAACTTACCGGCCGCCATTGTTCTGAACATGCAGTTCACGCAAAAAACAAATGCGGACAGATGTAAATGCATTCTATACGAAATCCACAGCTTTCAGTTTCGCTCCACACACTTAACTCAATAGCTGGGCGACGGAATCATGTACTAACAGTCTCACATAAGAAATAAAACCATAGCCAGAAAAAAAAAAAACCAAACAAACAAACAAACAAACAAACAAACAAAGAAACAAACAAACCCAAAGGTCTTAACAGCTCAAAAGCCTATTCGCCATTTTGGACCTGAAGTTAAGAAACTGATAAAGACGGCTATATAATTTACCCAGAAGGAGAGGCAGAAGAAATAAAGTCTCAGAGACATTTACAGCGCCACAAGAAAGATAGTTTGAAAAGATATTCAATTAAACTGACTAATCACAAATAAAAATGAGACAATTCTCACCACAAGATAGCTCAATTAAACAGACAGCTTGAATACTCTTAGGAACTCCTGAAACGATCAATCCCAGAAGACCCTCCAGATATCCATCCTGCAGAAGTGGAGCTGCATCATCCGTGGGAAACCATCTAAAGAGGTTAGTAAAGCTATCACATTTCTGAGGGATGGGAAAGAAACTTCTTCTTCTTCTTCTTCTTCTTCTTCTTCTTCTTCTTCTTCTTCTTCTTCTTCTTCTTCTTCTTCAGCGTTCCGAGCCATTGAGGTTCTTTGATGCAGATACAATCCGTCTCCATTCGTCTCTCTGGTTGACCCTCTCTTGCCAGTCGTTGATTCCAAGTGCTTGTAGGTCTGTATATATATTCTCTCTCCACCGTCTTCTTGGTCTACCTCGGGGTCTACGGTCATTTATTTCCTGAGTGTAAGCGAGTTTTGTTTCCCTATTATCTTCCATTCTTTCTATATGCTTTCCTAATGGGTCCAAAGATGCGTCTTAAAATTTTGTTCTCAAAGGTTTGTAGCAAGGCTTCGTCTCCTTTCGTTGTACTCCAGGTTTAAGAAAGAAACGGTAATGCGATAACTAACTAGATATTCTTTGGGGGTCTTCTTTACAGTCTTATGTTTTAATACCATCTTCCCAAAAACTTAACCATGATGTCTATGGCAGTCTGTCTCAGGCTTAATGTGTTGATTGTTTTTTTGGTTGCTTCTTCTAAATTGCTTCAGAATCTCTCTGAAGTCAGTATGTAAATAATGTGATAGTTCACTGTATCCCCAGGGTTTTCCAAGCCCACAACCGCAGAGAACGGTGTTTGAACCACGCGTTAGTTAGTCTTTCCTCTTGAACCTAAGGCGGCGCATAGGGCAGAAGTCCTGTCTCTCCATGCCTGGCGGTTCGCTGCTACCTGTTGTAGATCTTGGATATTTACTTGGCCGTTGAATGAGCCTTCTCTAATGATGGTTCTACGCAGGGTCTCTCTTGGTCTTCCCCGTTTTCTTTTCCCTACCGGTGACCATATGAGGGCTTGGTAGGGGAGTCTTGTCTTGTCCATTCTGAGTACATGGCCGATGTAGTTCCAACGGCGTCTTCTTATGAAATTTGATACTGTATCTTGCTTAGTCTCTTGTCTTATTTGCGAATTGGTTCTGAAGTCTGTCCAGTGGATGTTTAGAAGTCTTCTAAGACATTTGTTCTCAAAATTGTCTAATTTTTTTATCTAAAGCTACCGTTGATTTCCAACTTTCACATCCATACGTTAACACTGGAATCACACAAGAGTTGAAGATTTTAAGTTTTGTGTGTTTGCTGAGTGTCTTTGACTTCCAGATGTTTGACAGTTTATTGAAGGCACTAGATACCAGTGCGATTCTAGATGATATTTCTGGTGTTGAGTCCCCTGTAGATGACATTTTGCTTCCTAGATATGTGAAGCTGTTGACTTTTTCAAGAACGTAGCTGTTCAATTTGGTGTCATCTGAACTGTTGGTAAGATCAATAGTCTTTGTTTTTGTGGTGTTAATTTGGAGACCAATTTGCCCTGAAACATTTTGGAGGTGGTTTATTTTCTCTTGGGCATCCGGGTGTGTTGAACTCAAAAGCACTATGTCGTCGGCAAAGTCCAGGTCTTCTAGAATTTTGTCAACCCAATGGATACCCATATTTGTGTTGTTTGTGCATTTGCTCATGACCCAATCGATAGCTATTCCAAAAAGCATCGGTGATAAGACACAATCCTGTTTCACTCCTGTTTCGACTGAGAACCAGTCAGAGTTGCCTGTTTCTGTTCTTACGCAGCAACGTGTCTCTTTGTAGAAAGATTTTATGACGTTGGTATATTTGGTAGGAAAACCATAGATGTTAAGTAGATTCCAAAGTGAAGGACGGTGGATGCTGTCGAAGGCTTTTTGAAAGTCGACAAAGTTGGTGATTAATTTCGACTGGAATTCTACGGAGTCTTCAATGATTATTCTGAGGGTGAAAATGTGGTCTATGCATGACCGTTTTGGTCTGAAGCCTGCTTGTTCTTCTCTGAGCCTTTCATCTATCGCCTTTTTCAATCTCTCAAGTAACATGCTACAAAAAAGTTTTCCTGGTACTGATAATAGAGTGATACCACGCCAATTATTGCAATCAGACATATCGCCCTTTTTATTACGCGTTATCAATGATTATATCAGACGAGTCTGTCCACGCTTGTAATCTGTCACGTCAACCATTACTTTCACATCTGTCACGGCGACCTGTCACGTCAACCATTACTTTCACCTCGGTCACGGCGACCTGTCACGTCAACCATTACTTTCACCTCGGCCACGGCGACCTGTCACGTCAACCATTACTTTCACCTCGGCCAGACGACCTGTCACGCCGATCCTGGTGTGTACTGTTTTGTATTAATGTTATTTTGGAAAGTTTTGCACTGGCCTCAAGGCATGCCTAACCCATTATAACATACATCAATATCTTCTTCTTTGCTGACCCAGATATTAGTTTCTGCTCGAGAACGTGGTTCCCAAATATGCCTCCGGCCTGACATAGGCGAACATGCCAGAAAGACAACAGAAGACACACCTAAAGAAAAAGTCTTTCTCAATGTCATCTTTGCAATATTATTAAGAACATTAAACCACATAATAATGTGTCGGAGAGGGAACAAACACAGACAATCATAACTTAGAAAAGGAAAAAACTAAGAAAACTAGTAGTAACAGCCTCAAATATTAAAAGATCGATTAACAAACACATAATAATTAAGCAAGGGAACAGCGTGCTAACAAGAACACGACAGCTGAAAATATACTGAGTATAGCAATGGAAAAAACTAAGGCAAATATCCGACATACTATCATG
>JACEFZ010024674.1:7500-36627 GCA_014155875.1 Cepaea nemoralis | reverse complement strand
TCTTGTTCCAGATGTAGAGGTGTTACCTTTCTTCTGGAGTGAACTAGGACAGGCTGAGAGAGGGATCATGCTGCATGGGTAACACATGGTCTATATTTTAGCCCAGGCTTTGTGCTATGGAGAGGTATAACGCCATCCCTTGTCTTAACCGGTCTCGTAATCAAAGCGAGACGTGGCAGTTAGAGCTATAAATCTTTATCAATTGGCGTAGACATGGGGCGCCACGGGTTGCCTCTGACGGCTGAAGACTTCTACAGGTGTCACTATCAGCTTACGCCGGCCTCAAATATTGACGATGTGAGAAAAACGGCTGTGATTGATGCGAACTCAATCGTCTTAACATTATATTGCTGACCTGCAGGAAGACCGGCCTTGCTGAGGAAGGAGGGGGGGGGGGGGGGGCTGCGTGGTCTCTCGGTATGGTGTCCTCCTCGAGTGCTGGAGGTCTCGGGTTCAAGCCCCGGTGAGGACCAGGGTTTTATTCACGTGGACTTCTAGTAATAAAATTTCCCCTGGTCTCTGGGTAGTGTGATCGGATGCCCGTGTGTATTGTTGCTCACGTAAGAAATCCCTTGGCAGTTCTAAATCGCAAAAGAGTAGCCTAACGGCGCTGCCCGGGAAAGATTTCGAGTTAAAAATCTACCCAAAGTATTTCAGGATCCTCGCTGGAATTCCAGCTGGCGGAAATGAAAGATTATTATCCCTGCGGTTGGCAACCACTTGTGGTTTTGACACTATTATCACTGCATATGCACCCACACTCACTTCCTGTGATGATGTGAATGATTCATTCTATGAGAGTTAGACTATATGATGAAGGCAGTACCAAACTCTGACTACATGTATATGCTTGGTGATTTTAATGCTTATGTGGGCAAGGGCTCCAGTTCATGGTCAGTGTGCCTTGGAAAATATAACATCAGTCGCATGAATGACAATGGGCAAAGGTTGCTGGAGCATTGCACCAGAAATGATCTATGTATTACAAATGCCTTTCTTTTTAAAAGAAAAGAGCGGCATAATCACGTGGAAAAATCGAAGATCCGACCATTGGCACCAGCTGGACTTCATAATTACACGGAGACAACATCTGAACCATATATCATTGATTCGAAGTTACCACAGTGCTGATTGTGATACTGATCATTCTTTGGTTGTTGCAAGGGTTAGACTGAGACCAAAGAGAATCTACACAGCTAAACACAAATCTAGACCCAGGATTAATATTATTACCCACGATCCTGATAAGTGCTTTGAGTTCTAACAGGAACTTGAAGACGCTTTCACTGATACACCAGGAAATTGTACAGTAAGTGAAAAGTGGAGTAAACTTAAGGGAACTCTTTATAATACTGCCGTAGGGGTTTACGGCTCTGTGGATCATAAGAGGCAAGACTGGTTTGCGGCAAACAGCCAGATATTGCAGGCCTTGATTGATAAAAAGCATAGCTCCCTTCAGAAACAAAGAAAGAACAGCGCGAAACACTCTGAGTGAGATGAAGCAAGCTAGGAAGTATGTGCAAAAGGCTGCCAGGCAGTGTGCAAATGACTAATGGATCAAGTTATGCGAGTACATTCAAATTGCAAGTGATAAGGGAAACAATAGAAGCATGTCGTAGCGATAAAGAAAGCTTGTGGTCCAATGATCAAAAGAAGTGCACCACTGAAAACCTTGACTGGAGAATTAATCACTGATAAGACGCAGCAGATGGATAGATGGGAAGAGCACTATTTGGAGCTTTACTCAAACGAGACCAAGCTAGCGGATGATGCCCTCAATGCCTTAGAGGCCTTGCCAACTCTTGACTACCTGGACACACTTCCCACCATAATAGAAGTTAAGTGTGCTATAAATGAACTTGCATCTCGCAAGGCTCCAGGTAAGGATGGGATTCCAATAGAGGTTATCAGGAGTGGGCAAGACACGCTCTTTACACATGCATCAGCTAATAGAGCTATGGTGGAGACAAGGACAAGTCCCCACAAAATGTCACAGATTCAAACATCATAACGCTGTACAAGAACAAGGGAGATCGGAGCGACTGTAACAACTATAGGGGTATCTCACTTCTGTGTATTGTTGGAAAAGTATTTGCCAGAATTGTTCTGTGCAGACTTCAAGTCCTGGGAGATCAAGTTTACCCCGAATACCAGTGCGACTTTCGGCGGAACCGTTCTACCATTAATATGATATTCTCATTGCGACAAATGCAAGAAAAATGTCGTGAACAGAATCAACCGCTGTTTATTGTCTTCATCGAGGCAGTAAAGAAGATCGGCTCCCCCCCCCCCCCCCACCCCCCGCCCAACTCTGAATCGTCCCACACAGGCATGAAGGGTGTAATCAAGTTTGATGGTGCAACTTCAGAAGAGTTTGAAATCAAGAGTGGAGTTAAGCAAGGTTGTGTACTAGCTCCGATTCTCTTTGGAATATACAAGACTTTTCACTTCTACTGAAAAATGCCTTTTGTGATTACGATAGTGGTATACACATTCAGTCACGCTCAGATAGCGGCTCTACAATGGTCAGAGATTGAAGGCCGAGGCTAAAATTAGGAGGATACTGGGACGCAGAGGTGTTTCCAAGGCACCAGGGCCGGGTTATATACTGGCCAAGACCTATTGACGCGTCCTCGTCGAGTGTCCTGGGCAACAGGTCCCTTCGGGGTCCTGGCTAAAGTCAGTAGGATCGCCGATTCCTCCGAAGTCAGAGAGTGTCTGCCTGTACGGCGAGGAACCACCAGTCTGCACATCAAAAAGCCAGTCATGGGACAACGGATACTTACGCAACCTCAGGTCCTGTATGACATCACACTGATGTTGGACAACAGGATGCCTTCATCCGACATACAGGACTTCGCGTTGGAGCTCAAGCCAACGAACACAAGCAAGCAAGCAAACAGGAGGGACTGATCAGCCTTTTGCAGATGATGCTGCAATTACGACCCACTCTGAGGAAGAATTACAACGTCTACTATTTGCATTCTCCAAAGCTTGTTCTGAATTTGGTTTAAAAATTAACAAAAACAAGACTCAGATTATGTCACAAGGTGCACTTGGGGTACCATGAATCTTTATTGACGACACCGATCTGGAGATAGTAGACCATTTTACAAATCTGCGATCAGAGGTAATTAGCAAATTATCCCTAGATCAGGATTGATAAGGACGAACAACAATGAACAGGTTAACAAAAAGAGTCTGGGTGGACAGGAAGCTTACGCCAAAACAAAAGTCCTTGTCTTACGTCTGTGTCCTTAGTATTCTTTTTTATGGCAGTGAAACCTGGGTCAACTTACTCAATCAAGAGAAACCTTTAACGCTTTCACATTGCGGGGCTGCGAAGATACTTGGTATTAAGTGGAAAGACAAAATCACAGCACTGAAGTTTGGAAAAATCAGGCTGTTTGACCTTTGTTCATCGCAGTCTTCGTTTGACTTAGATTGATAGGACACGTTAGGAGGAGGGATGATGGTAGAATACCAAAGGACATTTTTTTGGAGAATTACAGACGGGTAGGAGATCTCAGGGTCGGCCTCTACTAGATACAAAGATGTGTATAAGCGGGACATGATTGATACAGGCAATTGGAAGAAATCGCCCCCTGAAAGTGGGCATGGTGGGCAAAGATCAGAAATGGAATAAAGACAAAGGACAAAATTATTACAGATAGTTCACGCACTGAGCGTGAGAGACGTTAGATGGTGCGTGATGGAAGAAATGACCACATATTCACATGCATCTTTTGTGGACGAACATTTACAGCGCGAATTGGTCTGATCAGTCACATTCACTACCGCATGGGCTGTAGTTATTATGCCTTTTTGATGCACAATGTAACAATCGTCTGTCAAGACGGCAAGGTGCAACAATTCTGAAACATGTTGATATGTTGTCATGATGTCCTCATGCAGCATGTGGGTACGAGCTGTATGGTCTTGGATGCAGCAACAACTGCAGTCGCAAATGTGTGCACGATGGTGGGCGGGTTTGTGAGCCTATTTCTGGCAAATGTCTGGCAGGATGTCGCACCAACTATAATGGATCGGATTGTGAATCTGGTATGTTTATTGATAAGATTCTATATTCTAGTGTTAGTCATTGTCTAGAATAATGCAATTACTATAATTATAATAGATATATTTGTGAAGTTGGTATGTTTGTTGACAATGCCCTATATTCCAACGTTAACTCATTGTCCAGGTTGTTGCTGCGACTATAACAGATTCGATTGTGTAGTTAGTATGTTTATTATGAACATTCTATATTCTAATGTTACTCATTTTCTATGATGTAAAGTTGGTCGCAAGTGACTAAAAGGGATTGAATTCTGGCCAGTTTGTAAATCTTATATATAAAAAAGGATGTATGTGTGTGTGTCCTTTATGCGTTCGCGAACGGTCCTTCCGATTGAGATGAAATTGTCTACACGTCTTCCTTTCATTCCAGCGCAGCCAACTGTGATATTTTTTTAGTGTGAAATCGGCTGCTTACTTAATATTATTTAATTTTTCATTTTACATTGTAATTTATATACAGCGAGGGGACATAACTCTAGAAAAGTTATTTCAAGGGGCATACCTTTTAATAACATTACTGTATAACTTACAGTCATATTGTTGCATCGTTTTCAAAGATTTATAAACTCTTTGTCTATAGTTATATACCGACATATGAGTTATAATAAATAATGATACAATCTTTAAAGCATTTTCAAAGTTTTCATAAAAATAATGCATAATGCATAACATTGTAACTCATCTTGTTATGCTTACGAAGTTATCTACAGTCATGCAGGTGATTAGAAACGGTTTTCATTAGAAATAATGGATGGTGTGTGGAAGGACATTCTTTTAAGTTACTTTATTTTGTTGTATGAATTTAATGAGACGCTACTCGCCAGGAGCTGGGCGAAGCCACGCCGGGTCAGAAAAAATAGACAGACCCACCTTTTTTGCTGCAGTTATCTACAGGCATATGGTTATAATCCTCCCCCCCTCCCCAACCCTCCTCCTTCTCCCTCTTTCCCCTTTCCCCCCCCCCCTCTCCACCTCCTTCCCCCCCTTTCCCTTCCTCCCTCCCCCTCCCCCCCTCCTTCTTCTCCTCCTCCTTCCTCCTCCTCCTTCCTCCCCCCTCTTCCCCCCTAAAAAACCCCCTTTTTCCTCCCAATCCCCTCCCTTCCTCCTCCCCCCTCCTCCTCTTCCTCCTCTTTCCCTCCTCCTCCCCCCTCCTCCCCTTCCCTTCTTCCTCCTCCTCCTCCTCCTTTCCCCCTCCCCCTTCCTCCTTCTACCTCCTCCCTCCTCCCAATCCTCCTCTTCCCTTTCCCCCTCCCTTTCCTCCCCCCCCCCCTACTACCTCCCCCCTCCCCCTACCCTCCCCCTCCCATCCTCCTCCTCCTCCCCTTCTCCTCCCTTTTTCTCCCTCCTCCTCCTCTACCTCTCCTCTCCTCCCCCACTCCTCCTCCTCCTCCCTCTTTTCCTCCCTCCTCCTCCCTCTCCTCCCTTCTCCCTCTTCCCCCCTCATCCCTCCCCCTCCCTTCCTCCTCTCCCTCTACCTCCTCCTCCTCCTCCCTCCACATCCTTCCTCCCTCTTCCTCCTCCTCTCCCTCCTCCTCCTCCCCTCCTCCTCACCACTCCCCTCCTCCTCCCCTCCTCCTCCTCCCTCTACCTCCTCCCTCCTCCTCCCTCCTCCTCCTCCCTCTACCTCCTCCCTCCTCACCTCCCTCCGCCTCCTCCTCCTCCCCCTCCTCCTCCCCCTCCTCCTCCCCCTCCTCCTCCCCCTCCTCCTCCCCCTCCTCCTCCCCCTCCTCCTCCTGCGTTCTTTTCCTCCTTCATCCTCTCTCCTTCTCCTTCCTCCTCCTCCCTCCTCCTCCCTCTTCCTCCTCCTCCTCCTCCCTACTCCTCCTCCCTACTCCTCCTCCCTACTCCCCCTCCTCCTCCATCTTCCTCCCTCCTCCTCCCTCTTCCTCCTCCTCCCTCCTCCTCCCTCCTCCCCCTCCTCCTTGCTCTCCTCCTCCCTCCTCCCCCTCCTCCTTGCTCTCCTCCTCCCTCCTCCATCCTTCCCCCTCCTCCTCCCTCCTCCTCCTCCCTCTTCCTCCCTCCTCCTTCTCCTCCCTCCTCTCCTCCCTTCTCCCTCTCCTCCTCCTCCCACCTCCTCCTCCCTTAACCCCCTCCTCCCTCTCTCCTCGTCCCTCCTCCTCTTCTCTCCTCCTCCTCCTCCCTCTACCTCCTCCCTCCTCCTCCCTCCTCCTTCCTCCTCCTCCCTCTTCCTACCCCCTCCTTCTCCCTCCTCCTCCTCTCTCCTCCTCTTAATCCCTCCTCCTCCCTCCTATTCCTCCCTACTCCTACTCCTCCCTTCTCTTCCCTCCTCCTCCTCTCTCCGCCTATCTTTTCCTCCCTCCTCCTCCCTCCTCCACCTCCCTCTTCCTCCTCCCAGCTCCTACTCCTCCTTTTTCTTCTCTTCTGCTGCTGCTGCTGCTGCCGCCGCTCCATTTACCCAAGTTAATTGTTGAGGAAGATGTAAAGACCTTTCAAGTGCTCTTTCTAATGCTTTTTGTAAGTTGGTCTTCGTTTATCTAGGTTGTTCTAACTGCAACCAATAAATGATTAGACAGACAGGCAGACAGACAGACAGACAGACAGACAGACAGACAGACAGAGAGGGACGGACAGACATACAGACAGACGGGAACGGGAACTTATATGACAACTTATATGAATTAAATTAGATGCTCCCCATCAGGAGCTGGGCGAAGCCGGGCAGAGTCAGGCAGACAGATAGATAGACAGACAGACAGACAGACAGTCGGGAACGGGAACTTATATGACTACTTATATGAATTAAATGAGATGCTCCCCACCAGGGACTGGGCGAAGGCGGGCCGGGTCAGCTAGTTGTAAATAAACTAGCCAAAGACAGTTTACAACAGATGTACAAATAGCCAGACAGTCATCAATGTCTTGTCACGTGACAGACAAGCACAGTCCTATCTCAGATACAGCTGCTGGCGGTGTGAGTGATAGACCGTGCCATAATCTAGACAACGACATATGAGGTTGGCTAGCCATTTTCCTTCCTCGTGGTCTTTCATTTCCCCAACTGTGATGCTCTCATTTATCCAGATGGCTCGTCCACATGGCATAATCGAGATAAAAACACACAGCTGATCCACGACTCTGGTGATCGTGTGGGATGGCGAAATAATGAACGCCCACGCTTATCGGCATGGCACATGATGATGACCCATGTCGAACAGACCGAATCAAACCCAGAATGGTACTAGTCGTCACAAACAACCCCGCCTGTCACATGATGTAAATACATTGTCCAGAGACAGTTTTCTGCTACTGGTCACTGGTGTGAAAGCACCATCACATGTTGTAGACCTGACATCAAGCAGCAATAGGTGGCCAACCTTTATCTCACTTTGGCCAGCGACGAGCACTGACGTCGAACCCGTGCCCATGACGTTAACAGCGTTG
Organism: Cepaea nemoralis; assembly: GCA_014155875.1. Taxonomy (NCBI): domain Eukaryota; kingdom Metazoa; phylum Mollusca; class Gastropoda; order Stylommatophora; family Helicidae; genus Cepaea; species Cepaea nemoralis. The sequence goes on along the minus strand of JACEFZ010024674.1, from coordinate 29,145 downwards.
TTTGCTATCAAATTCGCTAGCGCCCCTCCCCCCCCCCCCCTTATTTTTGCCTCTACTGGTGTTTAAACCCTGAACACTCCCTTAGTAGGGTAGTGCACTAACTACTATACCAAGGGGGATCCGGTCTTGTGCAATGAAGATGATCGTGGGCGGTCTTGCTTCACCATCTCACACGTTCACCAGTCTCGATATCAGGTCGGTATTCTTGCTGTGATTTATGCCACACGGCGAAGCCTTGTATGAACTTATCTCTTTGTATTCTCTTTGCTCTTTCCCATCAAGTTTGGCAGCTGTTATTACATTAGTAAAGTTTATTTCCACGGATAAACTGGGCACACATCTGAATTTAACTTCACAAATTAATTTACGGGTTTCGTATGCTTATCACGGGCTCTCCCGTTTGTTATCCTGTCCTGTCAGGATATTCTTTGCAATTTCCCTAGAAAGTACATTTCCACTGCCATTAGATATTTCTGAGCTTATTGTCCATGTTTCACACCCATAGAACATAATAGATTCTACAAGAACGTTACCGCTCTTTTTTCCCTTCTCATTCAAATGTATAGCATTTTATTGGTGACTATGTTTTTCATCTTGCAAAAGGCTACTTTTGCCACAGCGATTCTCGCTATAATCTCTGCAAGGTATCTTCCGTCAGACTTGGATGGTAGTTCCCAGATAGTTTTACCAGTTCACATAATTAGTAATTTTCCGGATACTTGGATGAAGGATGATATACGTGTCTCATTGGAGATAACTCTCAGAATCTCTGTAACTGAAGGTCTGGAGTCATCTGGTGGATACGATGTTATATGTTATGTTATGTTATGTTATGTTATGTCACATTACGGTATATTATGTTACATTATGTTACGTTACATTATATTATGTTATGCTATGTTATGTAACATTATGTTAAACAGTATTATGTTACATTATGTTACGTTATGTCACATTATGGTATATTATGTTACATTATGCTACGTCACGTTATATTATGTTAGCTATGTTTGTCAGAAGTACACACGAACCACATACCCAACTAAAATGCATAAAAGAACGCTACTTATCTAAAGAAGAAGATCTATTGAAGAAGATCTATAAGAAAATAATAATAAATTATTCGTTCGCACTTGTCAAAGTCTTGCTTAGGGCAAGAATTATGGCTCGTATCTTGACAAGTGTGATACTAACTATGCTTATCAAATAACACGAGGCTAACAGCCGATAATATAATTCGCGCTATTTATTCGCGCACTGCACACATCAGAAACAATACAAGCTTCGCGCAATCACAATTCACAATATCCAATAGATTATAAATGCAAGCAATCAATACATCAATATAATAATACATCAATGCACTCCACTTACAAGACACACAGACAGGCGTTCCATCTCCAACGGTCATACAGGCTAGCTCGCAAGACATGCATAAAACTCTCAAGCCGCTTTCACACGCCAGTCTCTTACGGCCACCAAGCCTAGTCTGGCTGGACTTTCAGCACACACCACAGTTGTGCTCGAGTCAGCCCGCGTGACCCCTCAATGTTCACGCTGTGTTCCAGCTGACCGCCGACTGCTTAGTATCGTTCAGCGTTGATTGCCTGGCGTTGTTGAAGACGCCGCGTTATAGCTGTAGTGCTTATAATACATCAGCGTTGCATTATCGGGCGTTGGTGCAGACAGCGCGTTATACCTCTGGGTGAGACTCTGACATGTAACATTATGTAACATTATGTTATACAGTATTATGTTACATTATGTTATGTTATGTTGTGTTATATTATATTATGTTATATTATGTTATGTTGTGTTACATTATATTATGTAAGGTTATGTTACGTAATGTTATGTTATAATATGTTATATTATGTTATGTTACATATGTTACGTTACTTTATGTTATGTTACATTATGTTATGTAATGTTACGTCGAACGACGTCACTGCACATTGAGCGATCCCATGCGTTCTCAGCCCTCCTGTAGTCGATGGTAAAAGAACAAGGGAGACAATCATAAAGACTGATGCTTCCTTCACTACGGTGCTAAGGGGTAAAGAGTAGTTCTGACTTCGTTACGGCCACAGAAGAAAAATAGTGAAAAGAGAGAGAACCTCACACCGCCTCAACCAACAAAAAAAGATGATAGTGATTAGATAAGAAGATATACGAGATCTCAGGCAGGGGCCTCAACTCTGGACTGACTGTCATATTTGAGACCCAGACATTGGATTAAGGTGTTAGATTGTGGTAGAAATAGTGACTGTAAAAAGTAAAAACTAAAAGAGACTAAACAAACAAATCAAGGACAAATAAACAAGCTCTTTATTTCTTCTAACAGCACATTGCATGTCAATAACAGATACAATAGACAACTGTATATACCAAATCACCACAGTGGGTAACCCCTAACCAATCAGCAGCGCTTAAGACAACAGGGTACACCAAGTACCACAACACAGGTGTTCCAAACAATGGCTGGTTATACTGACACTATAAAGAACTTTGACACAAGCAACACTGCACAAACAATAAGGCACTACAAAAACATAGGTTACACAACATAAACCCCAAGACGCGACATAAACAAGAGTTGTGACACAATTTACTATCCCACCAAGAACCCAGGCCTGCTGACACTAACTAGTCAGCCGCTCCTGTAACAACGGAAAACACAATATATGATTATCATGGTAAAGACAACATATTAAACACATGAAGCAATGAGCACATGCAATATAACATTTGAATTAACCTACATATAACAAATGTCTTCCATCAAATTATCCACTTTGCTATTCCCTCTAGTTGTACTACTGCTATCATGAGACTACATCTCTAATAGTTAAATGCAGCAATCAATGCTGCATCATCAGATCACCCACTATTGTCTTCTCCAGTTGTGCCACTGCTGTCATGAGATTACCTTGATATTGCTAGGATAGAACACCTTCTAATGCAACAACCTCAGCCTGCTCCACCTCCCCATACAGCCCAGCATTCACTTACAGAATGTCTTCAGGTCAGGGAGGTCATTACCTACAGGTCTCTGGTCCAAGACAACTTCTCATCCCCAACACCACAGGCTGACAATACCACCCATAAATGCCAATGTTACACAGCAACACTAATCAACTTGTCAAAATCAACTCCGAACACAACTCAGCTACACCGGTGTACAACGACTCTAACAGGACAACACCATTTGAACATGTACATAGGACATAAATACAGTCCAATGCACCAACAGCAATCAAGCAGACATAAGATATGCAATTCAATATGGCATCACAAGGACACACACCTTTGTACTGATGACAGCTAGACAACATCAATATACCAGAGGTACAGTTCTACACATGACAACAACAACAATCAGGACACAGGCTATAACATAAGTCACCGACAACAACTCAGACATATAACATACATCGCGACATAAAACATCACAATCATCAAATGATTGCTCTCACCACAGCCATCACCACAATCACAACCCCAATCATCTTAGCTGATATCACTACCTGATCAGCCTCAACATAGCCATCACCACAATCATAATCACCATCACAATCATCAAATGGTCACTCTTACCATAGCCATCACTACAATCATAATACCCAATGCACCACCTTTCCCCCATCTTCTGTCATTTAAATACCTAAACTTATGAGGGATGCCATATGATATAGAACACACTGCTCCTGCAATGTCCATGTTTTGATAAAGGATATCAACAACAATATGACATCACACACATTACCGCATGATATTATAAATTAATAACCAACAGGTAAAACATGTTTAACTATGAAAAGTAAAGGAAACGGGAATAACCATGTTCATGGGCAGAAACAAAATATCAGCACTAATATAACAACCAGTATACTATATATATTATGTCATTATTACACACTTATGACCAATAAGTGTTATTCAAGGCTCAACACAATCAGTGTAACATTATTTGTGAGTGGACAGCAAATGTACAGTCGTGCGCTCTGTTCCCCACAATTCTTCCTATGATACACCGGTTATAAATTTTGCCATCTTACGCTTCATGTCACACGACAAATACATATTAATATCTCTGCGAAGGGTGGTACGCAGTACTAAATCACATCCTCTCCACCGTGCGACAACCGCCATGCTTAACTTAGGACAGAATCTCAGTCACTGATTCCATCAACAACTTGATACACCTAGACAAACATTACTGCATTCTGTTAACAGATGTGATGCCAGACTTCAATGCTAGATGAGAAACCCCTTTACCAATATCAGTTCCAGATGCACCTGCCTGTTCTCCCTCAGTAAAGCCACACTTCATTCGCAGTTACGATTACACAATGATTGCTGATACGCACCCCGCATATTAAGATGCATTATTTCCTACGCCTAGTGGCTATCAATCTGCATGGCGTCCCTACAATTCAACACATTATCTCCTTCACTTCTATTTATTACCTACATGTCCTAACTACATAGCTTAAACATTAACCCATCATTGCCACATATAACATGTAAGTATTCTCTGCTTTACACATGTTATAAATATTACACCTATATTATGGTTATTTTCCCCTACTCATAAGCATTCAATTTTAGGCATGGTCTCTTCATCAACTAATATTTTATGACCTCATACATCTCAATTTACACCTCATACATATATCTTGGTGAATATCCCACTTTTTTGCTAGCTTGGAACATTTAAAGAGGGACAGCACAAAATCAATCACTACCTATTTGGCCAGTAACACAGTGTCCTAGGATAATCATGTAAAATACATTCTCAACAAAATAATCTTGTGCCAGCATGGCTGACATGACATGACATCAGTCTCTACCATATCCACCACTAATGACCTATCTTCGTATTTCACATCACCATGTCTGATTGCTGGCATCTCTATGAATTAAATGTTATATTCCTAAAACCTAAGGGACGTTACATTGATCTGTAGAACAGCTCACTTTAGTAATACTCATCTACATTATCTATTTATATTTCTTTGTTCCTACAAGCTCACCTAACTAGCAATTATTTTCACCCACGCGTTCCACATGTAAACACTTTCAAGTTGGTAAACTGGCGTGTGCTGCGATTATAGAAATATTTATTAAATTAAACATTTTAAACTTACAGCTTTTTCCTCTGACATATGTTGTTCAATGATGAACAGATGGGAAACCCCACATATCTTGTCTCAAAGCGGGCTGGCCACAAAACTACACAGGGCCCCAACGCCTGCCTTCCCACACCGCTGGCTGCTACAAGGAAAAATGGACTCCGGTCCCTTTGTTCAGAGTGGCGTTTCCGGCGTTGCCAGATATTTTCTTGAGGCAGACCAAACCAAAATAAATCGTTGGTTTGGCGCTATCACATATCCAACCCCTTACTTTTTTGACGTCCCGTCAAAAGGAATGGACTATCGTATCCCCTTACCCCAACTATCTCTTTACAAGTTAACATCTACACATAAACCATCATCAAAATTACCAACGCCAAAAAAAAAATAAAGCCACCTGTGACCTCATCCAAAAATAATCATCAATGAAACAAGGATTCATTTAAATCTACACACAAACCGCCATCAAAATGACAAAGGCATAACAAATCTATGTCACATGTTACCACATCCAAAAACATAATCATCAATCAGTCAAGACACCAATGACAGTTATACGTAACCAGCCATCAAAATGACATCAGACTTCTATGCCCTAACAATTCCCTGGTCATAGAGCACAACCATCAACAAAAAAAAAACTTGTCAACTTTGGAGACCTTGCCCCCAAAACCTAAACTGCTGGTTATATCCCTGAAGAGTACCACTTAACAAAATAGTCTTTTTCTATTCAATCATCACTTACAATGTGAACCAGTGTAGATTACATCACCAAGCATCAGTCTTTTCCAAATACCAATAATCTCAACACAAAAGTATAAACCATACTAGCTCAGTTGTCGGTACTAATGACTAAAATAACATCAGTGAGGAAAAATAGCTCTTCTGCTATAAGAGCACCAATTGTAACAAAATGAATACAACCCTCACTTCTTACATAAAAATAATTAAACAAACATAAACATTAAACCAGTAACCTTTATATTGGTTACTACTTCCCTTAACTCTGGAAATTCAACACAAAATGTATTTAAAAATAATACCTTTTGTCTCTTCAAATATAAGCTTCCTGCAGCTACTGTGGTACCTAAATGACTTGTTTTTCTATCAACCTGTATCTCTACACTAAAAAGAACATTTCATCATGTGTCACCTGTAACCTGAATATAAACATAAAGGAAAATATACCGGGCCAACAAAACATTGTTATTTTAATAATATCCCACCTCATGAATTCACTCTGGAAGCTACTGTCTTACTGGACATGATGGTAATGACAACACCACATGAACAACAGAACCACCCCTTTCACCTGGTCTGCCTGGCGTTCTTGCACTCTAAAAGAAAGACATGTCATCACATGACACCATCTACCTGCAATCATAATATATAACAACAGCAAAACATAACTGCTAATTAACTAACTACACTAAGGAGACATTTGTTATATGTAGGTTAATTCAAATGTTATATTGCATGTGCTCATTGCTTCATGTGTTTAATATGTTGTCTTTACCATGATAATCATATATTGTGTTTTCCGTTGTTACAGGAGCGGCTGACTAGTTAGTGTCAGCAGGCCTGGGTTCTTGGTGGGATAGTAAATTGTGTCACAACTCTTGTTTATGTCGCGTCTTGGGGTTTATGTTGTGTAACCTATGTTTTTGTAGTGCCTTATTGTTTGTGCAGTGTTGCTTGTGTCAAAGTTCTTTATAGTGTCAGTATAACCAGCCATTGTTTGGAACACCTGTGTTGTGGTACTTGGTGTACCCTGTTGTCTTAAGCGCTGCTGATTGGTTAGGGGTTACCCACTGTGGTGATTTGGTATATACAGTTGTCTATTGTATCTGTTATTGACATGCAATGTGCTGTTAGAAGAAATAAAGAGCTTGTTTATTTGTCCTTGATTTGTTTGTTTAGTCTCTTTTAGTTTTTACTTTTTACAGTCACTATTTCTACCACAATCTAACACCTTAATCCAATGTCTGGGTCTCAAATATGACAGTCAGTCCAGAGTTGAGGCCCCTGCCTGAGATCTCGTATATCTTCTTATCTAATCACTATCATCTTTTTGGTCACTCTTACCATAGCCATCACTACAATCATAATACCCAATGCACCACCTTTCCCCCATCTTCTGTCATTTAAATACCTAAACTTATGAGGGATGCCATATGATATAGAACACACTGCTCCTGCAATGTCCATGTTTTGATAAAGGATATCAACAACAATATGACATCACACACATTACCGGCATGATATTATAAATTAATAACCAACAGGTAAAACATGTTTAACTATGAAAAGTAAAGGAAACAGGAATAACCATGTTCATGGGCAGAAACAAAATATCAGCACTAATATAACAACCAGTATACTATATATATTATGTCATTATTACACACTTATGACCAATAAGTGTTATTCAAGGCTCAACACAATCAGTGTAACATTATTTGTGAGTGGACAGCAAATGTACAGTCGTGCGCTCTGTTCCCCACAATTCTTCCTATGATACACCGGTTATAAATTTTGCCATCTTACGCTTCATGTCACACGACAAATACATATTAATATCTCTGCGAAGGGTGGTACGCAGTACTAAATCACATCCTCTCCACCGTGCGACAACCGCCATGCTTAACTTAGGACAGAATCTCAGTCACTGATTCCATCAACAAACTTGATACACCTAGACAAACATTACTGCATTCTGTTAACAGATGTGATGCCAGACTTCAATGCTAGATGAGAAACCCCTTTACCAATATCAGTTCCAGATGCACCTGCCTGTTCTCCCTCAGTAAAGCCACACTTCATTCGCAGTTACGATTACACAATGATTGCTGATACGCACCCCGCATATTAAGATGCATTATTTCCTACGCCTAGTGGCTATCAATCTGCATGGCGTCCCTACAATTCAACACATTATCTCCTTCACTTCTATTTATTACCTACATGTCCTAACTACATAGCTTAAACATTAACCCATCATTGCCACATATAACATGTAAGTATTCTCTGCTTTACACATGTTATAAATATTACACCTATATTATGGTTATTTTCCCCTACTCATAAGCATTCAATTTTAGGCATGGTCTCTTCATCAACTAATATTTTATGACCTCATACATCTCAATTTACACCTCATACATATATCTTGGTGAATATCCCACTTTTTTGCTAGCTTGGAACATTTAAAGAGGGACAGCACAAAATCAATCACTACCTATTTGGCCAGTAACACAGTGTCCTAGGATAATCATGTAAAATACATTCTCAACAAAATAATCTTGTGCCAGCATGGCTGGCATGACATGACATCAGTCTCTACCATATTTAACCACCACTAATGACCTATCTTCGTATTTCACATCACCATGTCTGATTGCTGGCATCTCTATGAATTAAATGTTATATTCCTAAAACCTAAGGGACGTTACATTGATCTGTAGAACAGCTCACTTTAGTAATACTCATCTACATTATCTATTTATATTTCTTTGTTCCTACAAGCTCACCTAACTAGCAATTATTTTCACCCACGCGTTCCACATGTAAACACTTTCAAGTTGGTAAACTGGCGTGTGCTGCGATTATAGAAATATTTATTAAATTAAACATTTTAAACTTACAGCTTTTTCCTCTGACATATGTTGTTCAATGATGAACAGATGGGAAACCCCACATATCTTGTCTCAAAGCGGGCTGGCCACAAAACTACACAGGGCCCCAACGCCTGCCTTCCCACACCGCTGGCTGCTACAAGGAAAAATGGACTCCGGTCCCTTTGTTTCAGAGTGGCGTTTCCGGCGTTGCCAGATATTTTCTTGAGGCAGACCAAACCAAAATAAATCGTTGGTTTGGCGCTATCACACTCCCATGCAACAGCCACTCCAACGTGTTTCTGCTCACTGTTCCCATGAGGAGTAGATTATGGTATCTCCTCTCTTCCCCACGAAGGCGGCACTGATGTGCTTGACCAGGCCCTACTCCCAGTTCATGCAGTCGGGCTAGAGTCGGTGTCTCGCCAGTATCCGCCAAATGAGTCCGTACTGTACAGATTATATCAGCACTGTCCATGCTTCTACCGGTTTGCGTTGTTGCCAGCTGGCCTCCGCGATCGTGACCCGTTACTCCGGCATGCCCGGGTGTATACTTTCAGGCTAGCGATGTGAAGCGCGACTCCCGAATGCTGTCTAGCCATTCTGAGAGGAAGCTGCCGTGAGAGCAACCATTTACATCTTGTATTTGGCAACTGTGTGAGGTATCGAATCATAATGTACCAGGGATGTACAATGGCGTCTTCCCCTTGTCTTCCACTGACATGTCTAGATTTTCACTTCGCTATTGGCACTCGTAGAGGTAGGGGAAAGAATTAGAGACTAGAGGACGCACTAGGCAACATAAACATTGAAATCTATAGGTACCGCTCGGTATCAGGGTGTCGGATTCGGTGAGCGCCGGTCAACATTTAATGAAGATACTGCCATGATCCAGGTTAGGTCATGAGGCGCGTACTGCATATAATTCAGAGCTTCACGCAATTCAGTGTGAAGATAGAGCGAGTACAGAGTCACGCTTTGTACGAAGATAGAAAAGCGAGAGGCTGAGCAGGGGACAGTGTCTCTTTCAAGGCTCATTCACGTCTGGACCGAGTTCGGGGTGGGACTGAAGATGGCGAATGGCAGAGTCTCATCTTGCCGCCACGTTGCGCATATGCCGAGGTTGTGAACGTTTGACTGCTGAAGTCGTCTGAGAGATCTGTCGACAGAGGTTGACTGTAGATGTCGAGTGCAAGTATTATCTGTTTAAAGCTTTTAGTACAGTGTTTATTGACATTGATGAGACGAGATTGTGAATTGTTTTAACGTGCTGATAAGGGAATGTATCAACACCACGCCGCTGTCATGTTATGATGAGTTCACCTTGAAGTGGTGTTAATTGTCATGTAACGTGTGTATAAATTTTCATATTCAATAAGCCTATTGAGAATCAACCCTGGACAACAGAAGGACAAGAGAAAGAGAAGATAGACAGTTGTCAACAGTCAAGTAGGCTTGAAGAATATATTAAGTATAATTATGAGTCCACCACGATAGGCACCTTGAATTGTATATATGAGATACAAGTCACCCTGGGACAACAACAGTAGGTTCCTTGCCAGATATTATATACAAGTAGCTTGTTGGCACACAATAAGCTTGTGGGCATAGACAAGTGCACTCCGTGCCAGAGAGAATACATCAACAAACTCCCTGGCAGATACCACCTCCCGGAAAGAAGACTCGAAACCCTAGAAGTGGGTAGATTGCCACCACATGTTCATTTGAAAGTCTGTTATCATTACCATATATAAAATCTGTTATCATTGGGGTATATTGCATCTGCCATTATTGCGATAAATAGCACATGTTATATATAGCATCCGTTATCATTGCCATATATAGCACCTGTTATCTTTGCTAGATGTAGCATCTTTTATCATTGCTATAGGAGGTCATGGCGCCATGGCGAAAGTAGCCTTTAGCAAGATGAAAAACATTCTGACCAATAAAAAGATGTCAATTGAAACGAGAAAAAGAGTGTTGAGGGGATACATAGAACCTGTTCTTTTGTATGGATGTGAAACTTGGACAATGTGCAGTCAAGCTGAACAACATCTGATGGCTGCAGAAATGTGGTTTCTGAGGAAAATACAAAGAATACCATGGACAGACAGAAAAACCAATGACCAAGTACTACAGGAGACAAATGAAAACCGTAAATTTATTAGAGAAATTAGACGTAGACAGTCAAAACTTTTTGGACATGTTATGAGAAGAAATGGATTGGAGAACTTGGTGACAACTGGCAAGATCGAAGGGAACAGAGTAAGAGGAAGACCGAGAGGAAAATACCTGGATGGCTTAGTCACATGGCATGGACGAGACAGGAACACTGAGCTGATCCACGACGCTGGTGATCGAGTTAAATGGCGAGTCATGACCGCCCACGATTTCCGGCATGGCACATGATTGATTGATTGATAGGAGGTCAGCATGACCGAATGGATAAGAACGCGCATTCTTAGACATCCGGCGAGCTGATGCAGAGGTGAGGGGTTCAACCCCTAGACCCGACAGTTTGACTAAAATGTTGGCCTCTCCTCCTTGACTTGGGGACGTAAATTACACGAACCTCTGAAGTCGGAGTGGGTTTTCCTGATTGCGAGGGATACTGCTTTCCCTATTGCCAGTGTCTCTCGCCATCTGGACTTCTGGGGTACTTGTAATTTACTGACCGGTGTGGGGATTGATCTCACTACCTCGGCATCAGCACACCGTAAGTTTAAGAGCGAGCTCTCTTTTCCATTCGGCCACGCTGACTTGCAGCCGATAGCCCATCATGATCGCCTGCATCGCAGCTTGGCACAAAATGACAATAACAGTAACATGAATTTCATGTATTCTTTTTATTCAGCGATAGTTGTTTTAGGATCAAGACTGAACGTAAATTCAGAGAAATATGCCAGACAAGAAATCGTGCAATATTTTGTTTATGTCATCTGTGTTAATGTGAGCGAAACGTTGACAACAATAAATAACTACACGTATTGTGTTTATGGTGATGATTGATATCTACAGCGCCTGCTGCTGATCCTCAACAAGATCCGTCACCAGTTGGTGCAATCATTGGGGCTGTTGTTGCTGTTATCTTGGTGGTCGCTGCTGCAATCATTGCCTTCATATGTTGGAGGTAGGACCTTATTGTCATTAACAAGTTAATTGCATATCCTTTACAGGACGTCGCAGTCAATCCCATAATTTGTTGGTTGTTTGTGATTTCTTGGCAAGTTTAGTTCAGTAGTTTGCCATGGATTTCTGAACTACGGGAACCCATAGCATTGTATATAAACCAGCGTAAAATTTGCTTCCAAATCGTCCGCAGCTATGATTCAAACGCGGTATGCGGGATATATTAACTTGTGTATAATTGTTTAGCATCTCTTTCTTGCAGCAGACGGTGGCCCAGCTACTGGATGTTCGACTGACATCCCTCTGGACGTCGAGTTGGAGTCTGTTGACAATGAAGTACGTTAACCACGTGGAGGCAAGATGGTTTTGAGGCTGGAGAACTGGCAAGAGACCGAGAGTCTTGTCGGCCAGCCACCGGCTGCTACATGATAATGACAATGATGTTCTTGATAAGCCAATCTTACAAGGTCATAATCACACTACATGGAGAAAAGGCAATTGTTCTTGGTTACAGCAAGTTCTGGGCAGTCCTTCAGATTCAGTGAAATGCTAAGATATTGCTGAGAATTGTGCAAACGTTTGGAGCCTGCAGACTGACTGGCATCTGGCCGCTTTAATAGACAATTGTTTGTAAAATGGTATTGTACACCTCCATAACACAACACCTGGGCTGATTTAGAGACCATGTGTTGCTCATGCAGCATGATTCCTCTCTCGGCCTGCCTGGTTTACTCCAGAGGAAAGGTAACACCACTACATCTGGAACAAGACAAGCTGTCGAAGCTGTTGGATCAGCAAAGCAATACTCTAACTGTCTGTCTGTCGGAGCTTTGATCCTAGACCAGTTTCCGACCAAGGCTTAGGACCTGGTCTGCCTGCCATGACATTTAGTCGTTAGGTTGCATTTCCTCGCACTAGGGTAAAGGCTGTAGCCTCTTAATTGCACTCCTCCAATAGAAGCCGTTGGCACAATGCAGGGAGTCGGGTTTGGTTAGCGATGCCCAACATTCGGCATTAACAGAAAGCAAATACATTAGTCTGACGTGTGACAGTTTACTGTCATACAGTAGCTCATTCATATCTGACTGACCTGACCTGACTTACACACAAACAAAATAGTTACTTGTAATTGCATTACTTCCAGAAGACGCAGGAATTCAGCATCTGATGACCGACTGTTTGCAAGGAGCCATAAAAACACGAATAACTCAAACGATGGAGGCAGCAGTAGGTATCCAGAAGTCCAGATGTATGAGCTTTCCAAGCCCAACAAGCCAGAAGTTGATGAGCCTAACTCAAGTAAACAGAATTCAGAAATTCAGTTGCGAAAATTATTTATCATCCAATATTTTATCTTTACCAATGAACTAAATAAATGATGCTTTCAAACTATTAATCTTTAACAATGAACTAGATCAATGATGATGCTGCCAAAATATTTATCTTTAACGATGAACTAGATACATGATGCTGCTAACATAACATATTTATCTTTAACAATAAAATAGATAAATGATGCCGCCAAAATATTTATCTGAAACGAGGGACTATGTCCTGAAGTGGTATCCAAGAAAAGGACTTACTGAGGTCGAGTTGTGATGGAAACACGAAACATCACCGAGAAACTTGATGGATGGAAACACGAAATATAACTGAGAAGTTCCGTGGGTAGAAACACGAAATATAACTGAGAAGTTCGATGGATGGAAACACGAAATATGACCGAGAAGCTCGATGGGTAGAAACAAGAAATATGACTTAGAATATCGATGGATGGAAACACAAAATGTGACTGAGAAACTCGACGAACAATACCACGAAATATGACTGAGAAACTCGATGGATGTAAAACACACACAGATGCAGGCGAGCATTTCCACCTCAATCCGTATCAACGGGACAACAATAAAAATACAAGAAGCCTCAGCTGTTTATTGAAAGACCAGCAAACCTCCTTACACAGATATACCTGACGTATAACGAGAGTCAAGAAATACGGCGTCACCAAAGTACAGTCCACCAAACACTGCAGGGGGAGGCCATGATTCTGAAATTAAACACTGCTTTTATTAGAGATATTAGATTATCTGAGAGCGAAGAGGATGATGATGATGATGATGATGATGATGATGATGATGATGATGAAGAAGAAGAAGAAGAAGAAGAAGAAGAAGAAGAAGAAGAAGAAGAAGAAGAAGAAGAAGAAGAAGAAGCAGAAGCAGAAGCAGGAGCAGGAGAAGAAGAAGAAGAGGAAGAAGAAGAAGAAGAAGAAGAAGAAGAAGAAGAAGAAGAAGAAGAAGAAGAAGAAGAAGAAGAAGAAGAAGAAGCAGAAGAAGAAGAAGAAGAAGAAGAAGAAAGAAGCAGTAATAGCAGACGAAGAAGAAACCTCTAATCGATCCCACATTTCGTATTCCAGCTGTAAATAGTGTCCTTTCATGACACAGCTGATACTACTCTGATTACATCTCCAGTGTGTTTACCGTCCCGCCATTCTCCCACCCAGGTAACAGTGCGTACACTTTTGCACCACCACAATCTCTCAACGGAGAAGAGTACTATAACTTTACACAAGATTCAAATGCCTCCAGTAATACTCACATTGCCGTTAAGGAGTTGGATGTCTTCATGTCCACGCACGATAAAAATTTCTTTAAGGAACAGTTTTCTGTAAGTACCAATATTATTTGTAGTGAATATTATATGTTTGTGTTTGTTCATCAGTTCACAGATAGCAATATTATATATTGATTCTTTGTTTATTGATTGATGAATAGCCACAGGGCAAAGTGATAGAGAAGAAGAGAAATGATGCTGGATGGATTGAGACTGTGGCTTGGCGAAATATCATCGGTAGAGTTGACCCAGAGTACCATGGACCGAGATCTGCGTAAAGACATGAACGCCTACGCCAGCTGCCAGGGTACATGATGATAATTATTTGTTTGTTGAAGGATTGTTGAAGGATTGTTGAAGGATTGGGTTTTCTAACCGTCTATGGCATTCTTTGCATTTTCTTCATAAACCATATTCCCACTGCCATTAGGGGTTCTTCAGACGAATAATAATAATAATCAAGTCCCAAAGGTTTAGGGTCTGGCCACAGCTCGCCTCCTGCTCGTGGTGGAGAGTATCTTGGGTTTGACGCTGAGCCGCCAAAGTCTGCAGCCTACCTTGTTCCAGACGTACTGATTACCCTTTCCTCTGGATCAAACAAGGCAAGGCCGAGAGAGGGAACATGTGTTTGGGCACCACATTTTGGCCAAATTTCAATCCACATACTTTGGTCTGTCAAGACTGCAAGGTGCCACTCACAATAATAATAATAATAATAATAATAATAATAATAATAATAATAATAATAATAATCACGATCAACATCATTATCATTATGTGCCCTGCCAGCTGGCGTAGGCGTTCATGGCTCTCCACAGATCTCGGTCTTTGGTGTTCTGGATCAACTCTGCTGCTGATATTCCTCCATGCCACTGTCTCAATCCATCCAGCATCATTTCTCTTGGTCTGCCTCTGACTTTCTTCCCCTCGATCTTTCCAGTTGTCACGATATTCTCCAATGCCACTCTTCTCATCACATGACCAAAGAATGCTGTTTGTCTCTTTCTTATTGCTGTATATAATGTTATATTTTCATTAGCCTCTTTCAGGCAATCGTTGATAGTTACTTTGGCAGTCCAAGGAACTCGCAACATTCGTCTCAGGAACCACATCTCTGTTGCTTCCAATCTCTTCCTAATTTCTTCATTTACATTCCAAGATTCACAGCCATACACTAAACAGGTTCTATATAACATTTCAGCACTCTCCTTCTTACATTCAATGATAGTGACTTATTGCATAAGACATTCTTCAGTTTCTGAAATGCAACTTTTGGCTGCCTTATTCTGCTCTTAATCTCTGTTGTGCATCTTCCATCTGATGTTATAAATGCCCCTAGGTAGTTTAAACTATTCACTGAGTTAAGCATTGTCCCTTCTATTTCTATTTCATATCTTGGTGTCACCTTTTTCTTTGATATCACCATTGTTACTGTTTTCTTGATAGTCACTTAGAGTCCTTTCTTTGCACTCTGTTACTACAATGTCAAACCGTTGTTGTAGATCTTTTGCATTATCCGCCACCAATATTGTGTCATCTGCATAGCGTATATTGTTTATAATATAACTTCTGAATAGTATTCCTGGCTTCTGTATGATCTCTCTCATTATTACTTCGCAATAGAGGGAGAAGAGATCCGGTGATAAAACATAGCCTTGTCGTACTTCCAGCCTTATTTGTTCATAATTTCCCTCTTTGCTTCCCATTTTAATTGCTGCTACTTGGTTCATAATAGTAATAATAATAATAATATTAATAATAATAATAATAATAATAATAATAACAATAATAATTCTTCATCGTTCCGAGCCATTGAGGTTCTTTGCTGCAGATACAATCCGTCTCCATTCGTCTCTCTGGTTGACCTTCTCTTGCCAGTCGTTGATTCCAAGTGCTTGTAGGTCTGTATATAAATTATCTCTCCACCGTCTTCTTGGTCTACCTCGGGGTCTACGGTCATTTATTTCCTGAGTGTAAGCGACTTTTGTTTCCCTATTATCTTCCATTCTTTCTATATGCCCCAGCCATTGTAGTCTATTAGCCTTCATGATACCAGTGATTAGCGGGGACTTAAACAGATCATAAATGTCTTTGCTACTTCTTCTTTCCACTCTCCGCTTTGTGTATCCCTAATGGATCCAAAGATGAGTCTTATAATCTTTGTTCTCAAAGGTTTGTAACAAGGCTTCGTCTCCTTTCGTTGTACTCCATGTTTCAGATCCATACAGCACAACTGGTCTGATCAGTGTTTTGTATATTGTGATTTTGGTGTTACGAGATAGCGCATTTGATTTTAGTAGTAGTAGTAGTAGTAGTAGTAGTAGTAGTAGTAGTAGTAGTAGTAGTAGTAGTAGTAGTAGCAGTAGCAGCAGCAGCAGCAGCAGCAGCAGGAGCAGCAGCAGCAGCAGCAGCAGATAACTATAATGATGATGCATACAACATTCTCTGACAGTGAGTTGACTATCTCCTAGAGCACATCAGTGCAACAAAACATGATGTCAACATAGGGACAGTGAGGTCACCAAGCCAGTCTCCAGATGAACTAAGACAACACATCGGTGTGTTGGAGCTAATAACACAATACACAGTTGAATTCGCCTAAACTTGCCTGTCTAACTTTCCCCTCGCTGTGAACGTTACATCTACCTTAGCTCATTATAATTGCCATGTCAATAATTAGTTTTAGTGTTGTTGTTGTCTTTCCTCTCGTGCCTAAGTTGGCGCATAGGGCAGAAGTCGTGGCTCTCTATGTTTGTGCAAAGCGACAAACATTTGGAGCCAGAAATCTGATTCTGTAACAGTTGGGAGTTTTATGATGGCTGATTGTCAAGCCGCCTACCAACCGTCTTTAGTAAAGCTAGAAGAAAACACGTCCTGCCATCTTGACCCAAGCCGGAAACTCTTTAATTCCTCCGATGGTAGCATCGCACCATTGGTTTATCATGTATTAATGATTATTGCACATTTTCCATGTGCTTATAATGCCCAATGTTTCTGTGGTTGTTTTCGTTGTCTAAGATTAACTTCATAAATGATGTTCGAAAGAAATAATGCACATGGGCAGAGATCAGAAGGGCATTATGTCAGACGGGCCTGTGTGCCCAATTCTTAACCCTTACGTTCGTTAGGTGCTAGGCCAGATGTGTCGACTTTGTTGCGTTGTAGAAGAAATGTTGCACGTTAGTTCTTAGGCCAGATATGTCGACTGTGTTGTGTTGTAGAAGAAATGTTGCAGGTCTGTTGCTGAATGTTGCGATTACAACCAGGTTGATTGGCTTGGTCATTTACGTTCAGAAGTTTGCCATTGTTTTCTGAACGAGACGTCGACGTTTAAATCCGACCGCCCCATCGAGAGAGTGAACCCGCCGCCCCGCTATCACAGTAAACAAGTACAGGACCCTCTGGCACGCCTATTTATTTATTTGGTGTTCATTTGAGGTCGTCTACCGACCGTTTTCTTGGTCTCATATACTTCTTTATTAATATCTTTTTTTGTGTGTGTATTCTCTTATCGGTATGGGTAAGGGATGAATTCCCTCTAACTGTCCAATCCATTGAATTGATTGTCTCTAGACGACACTGTTAGATGATTCTGTCGTATTTGTGATATCCTCGTCTCACACTCTGTCTGGTCTGGAGACTCCCAGCAAGCTTTCTCGAGCATCTCATCTCACATGTGACCACTTGATTGTGGTAGGATGAATCACCATAGACAGATAGCTCTGTGGCATTGTTCCAGTTCTTACAACCATTTTGCCACAGCAGGCATGTTATAGTTGTGTTTATTTCTTGTACAGTTCATCCCAGACAATGAGGAAGCCACTATGGTAGTTGGCCAGAGCAGCGAGAACAAGAACAAGAACCGTTACAAGAACATATGTGCATGTAAGTAGCCGTGTTGAGGAAGTCCCATCTCCGCATGTTTACATTGAACATTTTCTTTTACTCAAGTAATGAATCTTCTAGGATGACCAGTAAACACAGTAGTTGAGACAAAATAAAAATGGAAGGCGTGGTTGCTGGAAAAAGAGGCTGGTTTCGACCAACATGAAGGTCGACAAAGAACAATAAAAACACATTGGGCAGGAACATGCAGGATACATTGGCTGAAGATGGAGTTTCATTCTGGCAGACCGTGATGCGAGCAGCAGGATACATTGGCTGAAGATGGAGTTTCATTCTGACAGGCGGTAAGGAGAGCAGCAGGATACATTGGCTGAAGATGGAGTTTCATTCTGGCAGACCGTGATGCGAGCAGCAGGATACATTGGCTGAAGATGGAGTTTCATTCTGACAGGCGGTAAGGAGAGCAGCAGGATACATTGGCTGAAGATGGAGTTTCATTCTGACAGGCCGTGATGAGAGCAAAGCCCTGCAAAGGACCTCACACACGAATTTGATGATATTCAGTAAACCTCATCTCTTGATGACCTTCCGTGCAGAGGTAGAGTTTCTGAAAACAGCAGGCGAAATGCAGATGACAGAGAAACACAAAGATACGAACATAGATTTATGTACGGATGATATAGAAACATAAAGATACGCACATAGATTTATGTACGGATGATAGAGAAACATAAAGATACGCACATAGATTTATGTACGGATGATAGAGAAACATAAAGATACGCACATCGATGTTTTTACAGATGACAGAGAAACATAAATATACGCACATAGATCTCTTTACAGATGACAGAGAAACATAAAGAGACATACACAACTATATTTACAGATGACATAGAAACATAAAGTAGAGAAACATTAAAATACACACAGATCTCTTTACATATGCGAAGTCATTTGTCTCAATATCTAAAGGCAAAAACAGTACAACACTATCTGACCTAAACCTCCATGGACGATGTCAGAAATCTAACAAGGGTTGTGTAACAACGCGCCCATCTCATTGCAACGTGCCTGCAAGTGAGCAGGATGATACACAGTCGAGAGAAGGTGGAAGACTACGCTAGTCCGATATAAACATAACCTATGATTTGGCAAAGATGTTTATAAGCTGCAACTATACAACTAAGTGCCGGTCTCTCTGGCCGAGGGGTTATAACACTTTCTCCATAATCCCGTTTATCACGCAGAGTCTCATAGCGGGCGAGAGCTGGAGGCGGTTCGACCCCCGCTGGTGACTTGCGGGATAACTGAGCCGGCCGCTCAGAAAGCAATGGCAAACTACTGAGTGTAATCTTGCCAAGAAATCAACAGACATCTGAAAGATGCTGCTGTTGACAGCGATGTCCTGTAAAGGATATGCGAATTTTAAAAAAAAGAAAAAACAACTAAGTGGGAATCGGAGCAACCTGGCCATCATAAGGAAGATGAATATTTTGTTTTTGTTTCTTTGTATTCTCGTTTTTCTTCGTTTATTTGTTTAATAGTTTTGTTCTTGTTGTCCCGTTGATTAAGGCTGCGGTCGAAAAATTCATCTGTGTTTATATATGTAAATATATTTTTATTTTCATCCGTCACGCTTCGTATTCATTTTATGTGTTCTTTTGTGACCTAATTCGTGTACGATATTTCATCAACAGAACTGTCTTTGCTGCTGCTAATTTAGACTTTTACTTATATGCCCACAGATGACCATTCACGTGTGCATTTACAAGCCAGTAAAAACAAGAAGCACGGAGATTACATCAACGCTTCATACGTGGAGGTGAGATGTCCCGTAATGCATATCTGCAGCAGATTTGCGCTTCTTTTGTAGAGCTCTGATACTCTCTGTACTTTTGTATTGATGTGAGACGTGGATAAAGAGCAGACAAGCTGAAAACAAAGAAAATATCTAATGGCAGTGGAAATGTGGTTTCTGAGGAAAATGCAAAGAATGCCATGGACAGAGAGAAAGTAACCAATGAACAAGTCCTACAAGAAGCAAATGAAAACAGTAACCTCACAGGAGAAGTTTAACGCAGACAGGCACACTCTTTTATGATGTCTCAATGTATAGTCTGAGTATAACATGATGCGACAATATCTAGTCTGAGTATAGTATGGTATCTCAATGTCTAGTCTGAGTATAAGATGATGTTGCAATGTCTAGTCTGAGTATAAGATGATGTTGCAATGTCTAGTCTGAATACAGTATGATGCCTCAATGTCTAGTCTGAGTACAGTATGATGCCTCAATGTCTAGTCTGAGTACAGTATGATGCCTCAATGTCTAGTCTGAGTATAAGATGATGTTGCAATGTCTAGTCTGAGTATAGTATGCTACTGCAATGTCTAGTCTGAGTATAAGATGATGTTGCAATGTCTAGTCTGAGTATAGTATGATGCCTCAATGTCTAGTCTGAGTATAGTATGATGCCTCAATGTCTAGTCTGAGTATAAGATGATGTTGAAATGTCTAGTCTGAGTACAGTATGATGCCTCAATGTCTAGTCTGAGTATAGTATGATGCCTCAATGTCTAGTCTGAGTATAGTATGATGCCTCAATGTCTAGTCTGAGTATAAGATGATGTTGCAATGTCTAGTCTGAGTATAGTATGCTACTGCAATGTCTAGTCTGAGTATTATATACTACTGCAATGTCTAGTCTGAGTATAAGATGATGTTGCAATTTCTAGTCTGAGTATAGTATGCTACTGCAATGTCTAGTGTGAGTACAGTATGATGCCTCAATGTCTAGTCTGAGTATAATATACTACTGCAATGTGTAGTCTGAGTATAATATACTACTGCAATGTCTAGTCTGAGTATAATATACTTCTGCAATGTCTAGTCTGAGTATAATATACTTCTGCAATGTCTAGTCTGAGTACAGTATGATGCCTCAATGTCTAGCCACTGAATATCAAACGTGAGCAGTCAATGCTTGAAAATGTAGCGTGCGTTAGCGAAGTTGTTAGGGAACCGCGCTGAAAATGTCATGAACACTATCGGACGAGGGTTCGACGCCTAGACTCGTCGCCTGCTAAGCGAGGGAAAGACTAGCCACATGTTCCTGCCTACCTACAGAATGTGATGGCTCTATCACAGATACATAGCAAGAAACTGTCCCGGGGAACATTATTCACGTTATCGTAATTGATAGCAAACTGCACTGGTACTGCCATGAGCATGGTCAGTCACGGGCCCAACACCTGGACTCCTCGCCTGCTAAATAAAGGAAATATTGACCACATATTGCTCC
>JACEFZ010024673.1:0-40590 GCA_014155875.1 Cepaea nemoralis | reverse complement strand
CTAAGAAGACATCACTGAACTCAGGACATTCCCATACACGCACTGGCCCCTCGTTCAACAGCCAGCGAAGAGTCATACTATTAATCGTTCCCACCGCTATCTGATTGAAAGTTTTCCTGGTCTTCCCTCTCAATTTTGAGATTGTTTTCTAGAAAGCCTGCCGATCCCTCGCAATGGCATTCTTACCACATACTGATTCTCAATCTGTTCCCGCGCCTTCTCCACCTGGTCCCAAAGGCACACGACCACCTCTCCCTTGTCCATAGGTAATCTACCACCAAGAGGTGCAATTCCTGCCAGCCTATCAGCCTGTTCATTCTCCCCCACTCCGGCATGGCCAGGACAAAAACTCCATACAATTCTGACAAGTGAATAATCTATACAATTATAGAACTCGCAACATATACCCAATAAGTCTCAGGCGTGGAAACCGGTCCTACACTTGACTTCCGGCTTGTCAACACTAACAAGTGAGCTGTTTGTCCTTTACAGGACCTCGTAATCAACCTCAGCATCTATTGGCTCTTTGTAATTTTTTTAGTGATTAAGTGCCATGGAATGATTAATCGTCTTAGGTGACTTCCCGTATCTGCCATGGGTTTATAAACAGTAGTTTTCCCTATGCAATCCCATTTAATTTGTTATACAACATGTCTGCTACCATATAACAACTTTTATTTCTTAACTGTGATACACCCTTGCTTCCAATTTTTAGTTGGTCCAAACCTTGTTTTGTTTGGTCCAAACCTATTTTGGTTTGGCACTGAATCTGTTGAAGCAATTTCACGTTCAGTCAATTGACAGTTTAATGCGTTTGCGTCTGAACTTCCGGTGCACTGATAGCGAGCTAGGGGATCCTTCCCTACACCAGCAGTTGGAATTCAACGCTGATTTCCCGTTGAGAAACTACTGAACGTAAACTTGCCTAGAAATTCTCCCTGTGGTTGGGGTTGATCACAACGTCCTGCAAAGGGCAAGCAACATTTTGACGATTGCCATTGCTTGCAGAGCAACCGACCATTGTGAAAATAAACGCAAGTCTGACTCCTTCCAGATAACCTGCGGCTGATTTCGACTCTAGCCTGCGTGAATGTAAAACTGCGTTTACTGACCCTAAGCGACAGAAGCCAGCTTGCGGACATTTGCACCTCTGTTACTTGTGATGTTCGGTGTACTGCTTCTTTGAACCTCATTAATGCCCTTACACATTCGGTTCAGCGTTTCTTGTATCATTCTCTTCACATGAGATGTTTCACTCCTGATCTCTGATACAACCTCCAAGATATGCCTTTATGTTTTGTAGAACATTTACTTAACCTTTTGGCGGGCTTGTCTTCTATAATGATATTTCCCACATCTTTTAACCCCTTGCATCTGCTTTCAATGCACTGTTGTGTTCGCCTGTTAGAACATAGCATGTATTTCTGTATCTACTGCCTTTTACTCAGGGGTACATTCCATTGTTTGTATTTCTGCTATTTAGCTTGGAATTTTTTTTTAGATTGTTTAGGGAACATAGGTATCAGCCTCTGTTGCGAAGTGGTCAAACCGTCTGACTCGGGCTCCGAGGATTGTGGTGTTCGATTCCGGGCCGCGTCCTTCGGTTCACGAGTGCATTTTTTCGGAGACTCCTGAGGGTCGTCGCTGGAGCTACGGAGTTCGTGCTTTGTTCGACGCTTTCCGCGCTGCGGAAAGAGATTGAGCCACTTGGGATAAAAATCCGGTGCAATGAGGTCGACCCTGTCGACTTTTAAGGGACTTATTTTTTAAGAGGTATCAGAAATGGTTGGCGGTACACGAGACGGACGGTTGAGGACATACATCATCACCAACGCCATACGGCATGGACTATAAGAAGTAAAAGTCTCTTATGGTATGCATGTTATCTATAAAAGTGATTCTCAGCTTGTTGGCTGTGATCCCCTTGAAGTATTTTCTGGCATATGTGTTAGGTTTGCTTCCGCTAATGAAACTAGAACATTATATACAACAATAAGAAAGAGACAAACAACTGTCTTTGGTCATGTGATGAGAAGAGAGGCAAAGGAGAACATCGTGACAACTGGAAAGATCGAGGGGAAGAGAGGCAGAGGTCGACTAAGAGAAATGTTGCTGGATGGATTTAGGCCGTGTCTTGGAGGAATATCAGCAGCAGAGATGATCCAGAACACCAAAGACCGAGGTATGTGGCGAACAGGGACGCCTACGCCAGCTGGCATGGTACTTGATGATGAGATAGATTTCATCCAAAGTAAAAGGGCTGTATCATCCCATGAGTAGTTATTATTTCTGAACAATTTTTGCCAGGGCTCTGGCTTTATCGCTTACTCTATACGATATCCACATGTCATATGATTTTTAAAGTGCACAACTTACACACGGACTTTCTGTTTTTTGCCCTAATCTGAGAAGGCTAAGTATCCAATCCCTCTACCCAAGAGATCAGGCGGCGTAAGATGTTAGATACTAATGGTTCTTGTGGAAAGCCTCACTTCTTCTTCTTCTTCTTCTTCTTCTTCTTCTTCTTCTCTTCTTCTTCTTCTTCTTCTTCTTCTTCTTCTTCTTCTTCTTCTTCTTCTTTGTTTTTCCGGAATGTTAGTTTAGACGTAATTATGCTGTGCCTGTTTACAGCAGAGCGGTGGTATTTGCATCTTTCAGCCGACACATCCGACTTATTCAGGCATTTGTTGGCCGGGTAACCATCCCGGGTGTTTCGTAGGACGGTTGACACTCACTGTTGTGATGTTAACCCTATCCCAGCTGGTCCATTTAGAACAGCTAAATACATCCTGGTCAGCCCTAAGGAAAGGCAGGGGCAGATCATGGGCATTCCCCGCCATCCAAGGAGGCTTCCATAAATGCAGAGCCGATACATAGCGCTCTGGTACTGTCTCACCCAAGGAATCGTCACTTCCTACACATGGCTGCTTAGCCTCACTTCCGTATATTGGGCCTTCCGTTCACCACAGCAGGAAAGCATGGAATAACAAATGGAATGCTAATGTGACTAGATAATAAAGCAAAGAAGAAACAACTAGCAGTCCTAAATTACAGCTGAAAGAGAAGAATAGTCGCCCCACAGGCATGGAAGGAAATTCAAATTTCTATCCTAAGATTCAACCCGGCACCTTCCGAGCCTGCAGACGGACAATATTATCTATAACCTTAGCCGCAACTCCCAACTTGAAGTTTCCTTTCCAACCTCACTTCAACGGGTTAACGAGGGCTGCATACCTGGGTTGACAACCCACGTGGACAGAAACAGCAACAAAAAGTGTCGTAGAACACTGTCGGCAAGTGGGGTGTCCTGTGACAAGACATTTATCCTGTCAAGTTGTGAAAACCTGGCGTGTCTAAAGACAGGAAAAATTACCCGTCCGACCTGCCATTACTTGTGAATTGTTACAACCGTGGGGCTTAGATGGTTAGATGTGATAAACAAAACACTGGGCTGTTGTAGCTAGGGAAATTTGTAATTTAACTAGTTGCTTTCTTCTACTGTGTAAGGCAAGGCAGTTCTTTTTCTACTTTATCTTGTATATCGCATAAAGACTGTGGGATATTAATTGTCCAGCTTAAGTAGTGGTTGTCATGGAGGTTTAATGGTTTATCTTGACCTTCCATTCTTGTAGATCTTTTCTCACTCTGCAGGATGTGCCCGAAGTTGCTCGACTACTACTGTTGCATCACGGTCTACTGGGAGTGAAATAATAATGGTCTTCCTTTGAATGTTCAACTGTTAATGTTTCTGTTCGTCACGATGTTCTCTAATTCCTCTCCTCTCATTAACTAGTCAAAGAACACTGTCTATCTATTATATCTTTGAATAATGTTCTACTTCCATTAATCTCTCAATAGCGGTGGCAACGATTAGTAGTGTGACTCTTCGCTGGCTGTTGAACTAGGGGGCGGAGCGCGTATTGGAATTTCCTGAGTGCAGTGATGTCTGTTCTTAGCTGAACTCAACTCAACTAATCTCTCGTTGTTAGCAAATCTGGCCGACCAAAATACTTGCAACATTCGTCTCAGAAACAAAATATCCATTGCCTATAAACCTTTCTTTGTCTGGATTTAAAAACAAAAACAAATTACTGAGATGCCCGACTGGTGCTAAAACACACACATAAACAAACGAATGTAGTTGTTTTCAACGGAACCACAAAAAAAAAAAAACACACACACACACAAAATAATACTTATCGGGAACGGAGTCCAATCCAGAAAATTGAGAACTTAAGAAGTAAAGTCTGCTCGTTCACAATCAAAGATTCATTGCCAGAAGGTATTTCAGTTCTTATGTTGTCGTCCCCCCCCCCCCCCCCCCCTCCCCTCACCCCACCGAATTCGATTAATGTGATTTATCATATAAGCTACTTTTCGATCTCAGAAATGCAGCTTATGCTTTGGCCTGTTCAGCTCGAAATCTTTCTCTGTACTGGCCAGGAACAAAATAATTCTGCTACTAATAAGATTTGAACCCGGACCTTTGTTTTGTTAGGATTTATAATAATGTTGTCTCCTTTTGCAAGTTGAGAGACCAATTACGATCTAATCGTTACAACCCCAGTTGCCAAGGGATGGTGAACGGGTGCACACAAACCCTCGTATCGTCCACCTTTGTCGGCTACAACAAGGCAGCAGGTCCACCAGTACTGGATCGGACGAGCTGTTCCCGAAGACGATGACATGACTGAATTTTAATAAATGTTGAATTTTGTACATGAATAAATGTAGATTTATGAATCTGAGAAAAATAAAAAAAAATAAAAAAAGACATCCACCGAAAAAAGGTGCTCCCTGGTGCATTTTCTAATTCTAAATTTAATGTAAGACCCGGACTTATTTTCGGAGAACCACGGTGGCTAACATCGAACTTTGTCCGACCACGCACGTGTTATTTATTGTCAGCGTTATGTCCTAACCGTTAATCCAACGCGCACGCTCTACAACATAAGGGCTAGAGAAAACAAAGACTCTTGTCTTCAGATACAGAACTAAATCACTACGAGCTACCCGGGGTAGCTTGGGGTATGTATATACTAAGTCATCATATGTTTCCCCGTCTTTCATCTGTCAGAACATCTAGTTTCTCTAGTTCCCACGCTTACCTTTCCCGCCAAATTACTAGTCTCGCAATCTCTTTATGTTTCTCGCATTAGTAGCTAAACCTGGGATGCCTATTTTCACCCATCCTTTCAGCTTCCTCTCTCGTTTCCTCTCTCCCACATGGACCCTCCAATGCCCACCCTGTCTCGGCAGTCCCACCCTGGCGGTTGGATGCACATACGTCTCACACATAAATATATCCGGGCGTGCACCCCGACCTACGAGTCAGATCCACACGCGCAGTCACGTGACCTACCTTTACCTGTGTGGGTGGGGAAAAATAACATTTTAACACCACCCCCCCCCCCCCCCCCACTCTTCTTCTGAGGCGTATTTTAAGGCCAGCGTGTAGCGTAGGCTGTGAAATAGAAGGTGGCCTTTTGTGCGATGTTTCTATCGCGCTCCCAATTTCTCTTTCCCATTTATTCTGTTTTGGTTTGTTAATGTGGCTACTGCAATTGCTTTGACTATCAATGCATGGATTTAATATGAAAATATTACATTTAAACCACACGAGAGAAAGATAAGCGATGGAAAAGGCAGTGTGTTAGACCTTCTCAATTCTTCTTTCTATCTCTTCTCTGTTATCGCTTAAATTAAAGGATGTGACGGGATATAGGTGGAGTTCCCGTTTAGCCACCCAAATGGAGTAAAGTAAACCAGGGAGCAATGTGGCGTGTTAAGTTACCTTCTTTACAGGTTTCTAGAAAACTATAACAGTCTAAGATATTACGGAGAAAGACGTGAGTGCAAAATTCTGCACAAGACAAGCCACAGCATGTGAGATAGTTCAGTCGCTTTGTTGAATCCACTCCACAACAAGGATACAGATGATTAACTTTTATATGTTTTCATGTAGAGGTTTTCATACTGCTGTATCGTTGTGCGTCTGTTATTTCTGTGCTGGCGAAGCTTTGGCCATAACGTCCATTTTGGCACTTGTGATCGTGTTCTATTAAAGCTTACCGCTTACTTCTCGTGTTTTGGTGATTTAGTCAAGTAGACAAGGTTGGGGACAGAGCAACGTCCAGTGATTGTCCAATGTGTCGGTCGGGAAGCGCAGAGACGTTGCGGTCCGAGAAATTCAGCGGCTATTCGAGAGGGGGGGGGGGGGGGGGTGCGCATTGAAACATTCTCAAAAAGGCCAGTACGAAAAGGGGGATGGGAAACCCAACAAGTCCAGTGGGAATCGGGGGGTGGGACCTTGCAACATTCCCAACAATGTCAGTACGTAACGAAGGGATGGGGTTCTTGCAACATTCCCAACAATGCCAGTACGTATCGGGGGGATGGGGTTCTTGCAACATTCCCAACAATGTCAGTACGTATCGGAGGGATGGGGTTCTTGCAACATTCCCAACAATGTCAGTACGTATCGGAGGGATGGGGTTCTTGCAACATTCCCAACAATGCCAGTACGTATCGGGGGGATGGGGTTCTTGCAACATTCCCAACAATGTCAGTACGTATCGGAGGGATGGGGTTCTTGCAACATTCCCAACAATGTCAGTACGTATCGGAGGGATGGGGTTCTTGCAACATTCCCAACAATGCCAGTACCTATTGGAGGGATGGGGTTATTGCAACATTCCCAACAAGGACAGTACGTATCGGAGGGATGGGGTTCTTGCAACATTCCCAACAAGGCCAGTGAGTATCGAGATGGAAACTTATAACAAGCTGGGATAGAGAGAAAAAGCAGCGGCTGCAGCAGGATATAACAATATGAAATGGAAACAAATAGGTATTTTAAACTCCTGCGAGAAAAAACGAACTAAACATCAACAAACGTTGCACATACCTTACAAGGAGATCCACGTGTCGCGAAATACAGGTGAAAAATCCGAAATCAGAAGCACTCAATAAATATAAAAATGAATAATAAAATAAGATAAAATACACACGAACGCATAATATTTCGCTACACGTGGATCTCCTTGAAAGGTATGTGCAACGTTTGTTGATGTTTAGTTCGTTTTTTCTCGCAGGAGTTTAAAATACCTATTTGTTTCCATTTCATATAACAAGCTGGTCACGCAACATGAAACAAGAAGATTATGCAGCCTTACTATTCGCCGTAGAGGTAAACGCAAGAGGTCTGGTTTCTAGCCCAGCATATGATGTTCTTGAGTAACTAGGACTGAAAATCTAGTCGAAAACTCGAGTGCTGAACCGATTAGTTCAAGGCTGTGGCGACAACTTCCTGATGGCCACGGAAAACTGGGACGATGAATGCAACAAATGACGCTGTAAGATGGCCCATGGCTTTGACTTCAGCCCGCAACCTACTCACGTTCTCACAACCCATCCAATATCGAACACATCTTTACTATCTCGTGCCGGCCAAACTCCTGCCATGTAGGAGAGGTGCACCTGGGCCGTGCACAGTGGGGAGTAGTGGACAGCAAGATAGAGGAATGACATCCCAAGCTTCACTGCCGCTGCCAGGCTATGACAGCAGTCGCTGATGGCACAGCGAGACGCCATGCGGGTGTCGCCATTCGCAGCAGAAATAAGGGAGAGGAGAAAAAAAGATCCAGTCACAAACGTAATGGCGATAACATAGAATACTTAGACGAAGTGCTGGCTTCCGCGGGTGTGTGGAGAAATGCATTTCTTTCAGCTGTTTACGGGTGCGAATAAGGCATCATAACAAGAGCAATAATCGTCGTATTGCCATTCGTGGATGCAGAGGCGGCGACAGAGGCCAGATGGCCTGGAGAAACAAGCTGACTTTCTCCTAGCCCATTCAAAAAGTGCCGTTACAAAGAAGCGGATACCGATGCACTGGGTACATGATGTTCGCCATTCCGGGGGCTGGGTGGCTGTCGGTAACATAGCGGCGAATAAGTAGGAAGTTTGGAATCAGCGCTGAACATATGATTTGAAAATGTCCTACAAGGTTCGGATTCAAAACAGGAGAAAGACACCCAGAGTCAAGATCGGGGTTGCCCGCAACCCCCTTCCACCACAGAGAGCATAAGAAAATAAAGAAGTTGAAACATATATTTATGGGAAGGTCACTTGTGCTATTCAAAAGCCTTCTATTTTTCTTGCCTCAGAGTTAATATTGTTGTTATCTATTTCCTATTGGGCAGCCAGCCTCAAAGGTAAAAGCGGGTGAGGGCGTGGGATTTAAGTTTTCGAATTTGATCCGCATGTGTCGCTTGGATTACGATGAGATTGTAATCGTGTAGTTTACCTTGGCTGAATAATCATCAACAATTGATACTGTTATAAATATGTCAGGCATAGACACATTAAAGTAACGTTTTCGAGAACGTAATCTGTTAGAAATGGCAAAATGTGGAGAAGTATCAGTGCCAGTCGGCAGGGCACTTGATGATGATGACATGTCTGAGCATATTTATGTACGTCGACAGATACATATTTCTTTTCCTGCTCACTTCTGTCCCATTCGTCAACGATGTTATACGTTTCGAGTGGGGGAACCAGAGGTGGATTAAAACTTCGTCTTCTTGTCAGAGAATACATCCTACACACACACACGGGGCAGCTGTAAACAAATCAACAGATTTCACAGTTTATAGCCCAGCATATCTCGCTGTCTCTCAACACAGGCAAACAACACAAATAAATAAATTGGAGCGAACAAAAGACTCCGTTTTGCTGAACACACCTAACTTCGACACAACCACTGAAATGTTTTTCACGAACTGGTTTACCAGGGCGTCCGCAAAATATCATATCTTTTCTTCTTAAAGGGGTCCTCTAGTCCAGTGGTTCTCAACCTTTTTTGGCCCATGCTCCCCCTTACCATATGTTCAGAACGTCACCCCCCCCCCCCCATTCATCCCTATAAATCCCCACCCCCCCCTCTTTACACAGTATACATAACAATGGAAGGGAGTCTCTGTGGCGAAGTGGTCAAGCCGTTTGACTCGTGCTCCGAAGGTTGTGGGTTCGATTCCGGGCCGCGTCCTTCGGTTTACGAGTTAAATGTTTCGGAGACTCCTGTGGGTCGTCGCTAAAAGCTACGGAGTTCGTGCTTTGTGCGACGCTTTCCGTGCTGCGGAAAGAGACCGAGCCATATGGGATAAAACCCGGTGCAATGAAGTCGACCCTGTCGACTTTTAAGCGACTTTTACATAACAATGGAAGCCAAATTTAATAACACATACTAGAACAAGTCTAGACATCTACATAAAGCGTGATTTGCGGGTCTACTTACGTTATAAAACGAATTTCATTAGGGCGAGAAGTACAGAACCGTAAAATTTAGAGGGAAAAACAATATCAAGTAACTGGTTCTTGTATTAATGCGATCTTGAAATAATCTTAATTCCCCCTTCCCCCGGAAACCCTAAATTCCCCCCCCCCCCCCTGGGGGAACTCCCCACCAGTTGAGAACCATTGCTCTAGTCTCTACTTCTGTCTTTTCTATGAGCGCCCAGACATTACATGTGTGTATATTTATAAACTGCTTACACGGGTTCTCTAGTCTCTACTCCGTTCTTCTACTTCTAAAAGTGCTAAACAATACATCTTGTTTATTTATAAACTGCTTACACCGATCCTCTAGTCTCTACTTCTTTCTTCTATTTCTATGAGCGTCCAAAAAGTACATGTGTATTTATTTAAGGCACAGCTTACATGGGTGTATGCTTTCCTCAGCAACGCAGGACATTGCGATCAACCACAGGTTGATTGTGTAGGCAATTTTACGTTCAGTAGCTTGCCATTGCTTTCTGAATGAGAAGGTAAAACACTATCTGCTGATAATCTCTCCTAAGTGGCGCACATATTGGAGCTTGAAGTCTTTGAACAGTGCTTTTAATGTTGTGAAATGTTGAAGTCTCCCATACTGGCGTAACCAGCAAGTCTTTGTACTTATCCTTTACTATATGACATGCAGGCTGTTAAGCTGTTAGGCGTCTGGCGTTGTTTTGCTTCTGTGTACGGTTTGCTTACGCATTTCCCTCATTTTTTATTGGTAGTACATGGTTTCAACACCCAAATGCTGAGATAAGTGCTTGGAGCGACACTGTGAAATATGGATGTCACGTGGAATGCTTTTACTTCTGTGAGAGGCGGTTTGTGTTGTGAACTGCATATTCCGAAAAATTGTGGACGTTCGGTTGCTGAACTAGCTGGTTTTGGCTTATGCAGTAATGTGTGTGCAACTGCTGGTTTTATAGTGACTCTTTCATCGACGATGAACTGTAATTTTACTGGTGGACTGTTGTGTTGGCATTCTGGCTGCGGCCTTATGCATGCATGCCCGTGCGTACTGTTGGTTTGACGGGACTTCTTTCTGTCCCACTTTTCACATGGGATAGTGATAAAAATTGTGTGTGATATTCACTGACACAGGAAAGGAGCATTATAGGTGACCCTTTGCCGTGAAGTCGAACCGCTAACGACTGTCTAACGACTTATCTGGATCTGGCAACACTTTGACAAGGAGTTAAAGTAAAAATGCCGGGTCGCAAAACAAAAACATTTCAATAACTGAATCAGATTGTTCAAAGCAATGTATCCCTTCAGCTGACGAGATGCAGCGAAATATACCGGGCAATAAATCGTGCAACTTATTGTTTGTGGCTTCTGTGTTTGGATCAGATAGTGATACTAACTTGCTATGACCTAATGTGAGTTAACATTTGTCTCTATTATATCTCCTATGTGTAAATTCTGTAAATAACATTTCTTAATTCTGACAGTTGTTACTTTACCTCACTTCACCCCAACTTCGATTACTTAACCCCATCTCTATCCTCCTCCCCCCTGCATGGTACAGTTCAAAGGACACCTTTCATCACATCTTTTAATCTTCATCTTCAATATCAAATTCGGGAGACTGATCACAAATTGGCTTTCCCGAAGTACAGTATCAGCAAATAGCAAAACCTTTTGCCAAAATGTTTCATTTTTCATTCGTGCACCCCAACTACCTGTAACAGTAATTTCCCCCAAACGCATTTCCCCTTCCCCCGCCGTTCAAAGGGCAGCCGTATTCTTTTCTGTATTCAAGGGAACACGCCAAGCCATTTGTTGTTGCCTGTTTGAGCCTGCAAAGAACCACACACAAATACCGCGGCGCGCGCGCACGCAAGGTATGAACACCCGCTGGCTCAGTGACTTTACGCTGCATATTTTCACCCTCACTTTCCTCGCTTCTCTGGCAAGACAGGAAGTGGTCTCTAAGATGGCAGGTTGTCTTGTATGAAAGTTGGGAAACTTCTGCTTAAAGTCTTACGGGCGTGTTGTTTGAATTTCTCTAGTTTTGTGCTGTCACAAAAATGGGTGGTTTATCTTCACGCAGCGAATTGGATTGTTTATGATTCTGGTTTGTTTGTGGAAGCCAGTTCGGTTGGATTTACTGTGTGCATTATCTGCTGCCTTTGATCGAGGTAATAAATAAATCATTTATTAAATGTAATTAATTTGTTTTCAATTTAAATTATCGCGGAATTATTCTCTACTTCGTGTTATCGCTTATGAACAGTAGCTTTCTTGTGTTGCCAAAGTACTTAGATTGTAGACGTTCGGTCTGTCTTATGACGAGAGACGTCTAGTTTCATTATGTGTAAGACTTAGGAATCGTATGTTTCTTTGCCATTATGAGGCAGGAGTACTTGAAAATACTTCCACAGCTAGTTAGTTGCATATTCTTTACAGGACGTAGCAGTCAACCCCAGCATTTTTGGCTGTTCGTGATTCCTGGACAAGTTTACGTTCAGGAGTTTGCCATTGTTTTCTGAACGACCGGCACCCATACCATTTCATACAAAAACAACGCAAGGCGGTCTGCTGCCAAATCGCCCTCAGCTGTGTTTCGAACGCGATATGCGAGATTACGAACGGATTCGCCACGGAGCCGGCATAGGGGTTAGAATAATCGACGCTGGGATAAAGTGAGTTAAAGTTTTCCTGAATGAATGGACACTCCCAAACTGCATCTTCTCCTAGTGGTATAAAACAGACAGCAAACGATAGTTTGACAAAAGCATGACAGGGGTCCGAACATCCACCGGTGTAACAAAAGCATTTCAGGTAGACTGAGTATCCATCAGAATAAGGACAGTAACACACCTGTGCAGATCAGGTACTCATTTGCCCTGACAGTCGGAAATTGCTGTCAAAAGTGGAGGTCACGAAGCACTGATGTGGACGGCATGGATCAACCGCCACATCTGCGTTTATGAGCAGGTCATTAATCTGGAATGGAGCAATGACATGTTCATCAAATGTAAATTAGTCTTTAGACTAAATAGCGTAGCATAATCACAGTGTTTGGTATTTGTTTTCTTTTGTTTCTTCTTCTTCTTCTTCTTCTTCTTCTTCTTCTTCTTCTCTTCTTCTTCTTCTTCTTCTTCTTCTTCTTCCTTTAAAACCAATGGAGTATAGGCCCTCAACCAGCCCATCCGGAACCTTCATATCCTTTGCTTTGTGTTGTAGCTCCCCACACTTCCTCCCCCCCCCCCCCCATAGGGTATTCATTCATGTCTCAAAATGTTCATCTCAATGTTGTCCCGACTGCGTATATATCTCTCTATATGTCTCTATAAATTTCTCTCTATGTCTCCATATATTTCTTTTGCTCCCCGGGTTCCAGATGAAGGAATTTCTAATTCTAATTACTGTTAAAAAGTGTTATGATTGTGTGTTCTATTACATGCCAGAAACTTTCCTTAACTCTATTTTGTTGTTGTTGTTGTAGCAAATCCTTTACAGGACTTAGCTGTCAACACCAGCATCTTTCAGCTGTATGTTGATCTCTAGGCAAGATTACGCTCAGTAGTTTCCTTAACTCTGTAGTCACCAGCATTTGTTTAGCTCTCACCATGAGCTCTACAATGGTGATTCTATCATACCAGTTTATTCCTTCTATTCTGAGCAGGTACCATTTACTGAATGTTTGTAATTCATTAGTCACTGTGTCAGTCGTTCTCGATGTTTCTGATCCCTATATATAGTGAAGATAGTTTAACTATGTTATTCCATATGGTAGTGAAGATAGTTTAACTATGTTATTCCATATGGTAGTGAAGATAGTTTAACTGTTATTCCATATGGTAGTGAAGATAGTTTAACTATGTTATTCCATATGGTAGTGAATATAGTTTAACTATGTTATTCCATATGGTAGTGAAGATAGTTTAACTACTATGTTATTCCATATGGTAGTGAAGATAGTTTAACTATGTTATTCCATATGGTAGTGAATATAGTTTAACTATGTTATTCCATATGGTAGTGAAGATAGTTTAACTACTATGTTATTCCATATGGTAGTGAAGATAGTTTAACTATGTTATTCCATATGGTAGTGAAGATAGTTTAACTATGTTATTCCATATGGTAGTGAAGATAGTTTAACTATGTTATTCCATGTGGTAGTGAATATAGTTTAACTATGTTATTCCATATGGTAGTGAAGATAGTTTAACTACTATGTTATTCCATATGGTAGTGAAGATAGTTTAACTATGTTATTCCATGTGGTAGTGAAGATATTTTAACTATGTTATTCCATGTGGTAGTGAAGATAGTTTAACTATGTTATTCCATATGGTAGTGAAGATAGTTTAACTATGTTATTCCATGTGGTAGTGAAGATAGTTTAACTATGTTATTCCATGTGGTAGTGAAGATAGTTTAACTATGTTATTCCATGTGGTAGTGAAGATAGTTTGACTATGTTATTCCATATGATAGTGAAGATAGTTTAACTATGTTATTCCATATGATAGTGAAGATAGTTTAACTATGTTATTCCATATGATAGTGAAGATAGTTTAACTATGGTAGTTCACAGTCTCAGCTGATGCCTAAAGGTGTGGGGGTAGAGAAACATTCATGACAACAAAATCACAAGAGTAGCTGTGCTTCTCACAGAGTGCCAAATATAAACAACTTGTGTAACACAAACTAGGGCAGATTTCTTCAGATTGGTCCGGCTAAATGTATCAGTCATTATTAGACATGATG
Source organism: Cepaea nemoralis (assembly GCA_014155875.1). Classification (NCBI taxonomy): domain Eukaryota; kingdom Metazoa; phylum Mollusca; class Gastropoda; order Stylommatophora; family Helicidae; genus Cepaea; species Cepaea nemoralis. The sequence goes on along the minus strand of JACEFZ010024673.1, from coordinate 26,529 downwards.
TATTCATTTGAACACACACATTAAGAATAGTCTATCACACGTGTTGTTATGATTGGTGCACATTAAGAGTAGCCAATTCACACTTGTTGTAATGATTGGTGCACATTAAGAGTAGTCAATGAAACTGGTTGTAATGATTGGTAGACTTAAAGAATAGTCTATCACACATGGTGTGAGACAGAAAGATTTATCCCATTCTGTACCCAGCAACTCAACATGAGTTAGTTGGTGATGCAGTAAATGATTTACTTTTCTGTCCAATCTAATTGTGATACTCTCTGCCTGCCTGCCTGCCTGCCTGTCTGCTGCCTGTCTGCCTGCCTGTCTGTCTGCCTGTCTGTCTGCCTGCCTGTCTGCCTGCCTGTCTGCCTGCCTGTCTGTCTTTCACACATGTCGAATTACTACTTTAAATGTGTCTGTTCCAGTAGCATTATTATGTCAACCTGATCTAACCCAGTCATGTATTACTCTTAGTAACAGCTGTTTAGGATGGATAAGTAACATTTACATTTGCATGAGGCAGAAGGAGTAACAATCAGTAAAACAAAAGCAGGATCATTGTACACATCACATGTCTTGTCAAAAAGGGCATAAGCATCATGTTTCTCAGCAGATCTCGACCCTTGGTGTCCTTGGACCAGTGCTTGTGATGCTTCACCTTTATACCACCATCTTTCTCTGAAGCCACCCAGCATCTTCTCTGTTGGTCTGCCTCCTATATGCCATTGATCTATTGGTTACCTCCTGCTTGCCACTGTTTTACTGTGTCCTTAAGTCTTTTATTTTAGTTTTTTTCTTCTTAACACTCTGTGTCATGTCTTTAAAAATTGCCAAATATTTGACATGTCTCTTTCCATCCACCACCTTTCTTTTCGTTGACACTTTCTCTGTGACTTTTATATGTTCTTGTTTGCATTGAATGAGCCTCATTCATATGCACATCCTCATTTTTAGTGTCTCAATGTGATGTTTTAGTTGCAATATCGTATTTGATACATATGAATTAGTTTGAAAATTATTCCTATTATTTGTCCAAACCTCCAGAAGTTAATCATAATCGTATATTATAGCCGTAAATTTGTTCTTTATGACACAGGCATGTGCATTCACTAAGGATTACTTCAAAACGTGGAAGAGACTGCTTGTGTTTGTGATTATTCAAATTTGGATTTTATTTGCAACCTGGCAGATGATTATTTTGCTACCTGGCAGCCTGGTGTAAGGTATGTAATGTTGAATGTCTATAACACATGTTGAATGTCTGTATTAGAGCCTATGAGCTTAAAAAATTGTGGCTTATCCTTTGGGCTATGGTCAACATCATGGTGATTTCTTAAGGTAGTATTGTATACATCAGTTTGCCATTCCTTTCTTTAAACGTGCCCAACATATTTTGACTGTTTACGTCTAATTTCTCTAATCAGTTTACGGTTTTCATTTGCCTCTTGTAGGGGTTGTTCTGGTTTTACTGTCTATTCTTGGTATTCTTTGCACCTTCCTCAGAAACCTACTATTTCCACTGCCATTAGATGTCTTTAAACGTTAGCCTCTGTGGCCAGATTAATCTGTTACTCACTTTCCGAAGCATAGACCTGAATCATCCGACACAGAGACTGCTTTTATTACGTGACAAACATAAATAATTAGTTTTGCAGCTAAACCGCTTATAACGACGGGTGGCGACAAACAAAGGGCCATGAATAAACACAAAATCAAAAAATATATATTTTTTTTTCTTTTTCAAGTGTGGTTATGTGTGCTTTGTGACGACGGCTGCATAGACTCATCGTTCACTATCTTTGTGAACAAGACGCGTACTTGTCTTTCCTGATCTTATTTACATATATTGTTTGGCATTTATAGAAGTGCCGGCTACGCGGGGAAGGATTTACGGACGCAGTTCGTAATCCCGCATATCCTCGTTCGAAATACAGCTGAGGGCGACTTGGCAGCAGACCGCCTTGCGTTGGTTTTTTTTTTAACGAAATGGTATGGGTGCCGGTCGTTCAGATAGCAATGGCAAACTACTGAACGTTAACTTGCCAAGAGATCATGAACAGCAAAAAGTGCTTGTGTTGACTGCAACGTCCTGTAAAGGATATGCAACTAACTTTAAAAAAAAACAACCTAGTCAGGCTCAAAGACTCCCCTGCCACACACACTGCCGGGTACTATATTGGCAGTAAATGACAGTTTTTTATGACATAGATATGGAACTACGGGTTTCGGCCCAAGGGCGCATAACAGACACATCGCAATCACATCTGAAAAAAACACTTCGGATGAACGCAAAGAAGAAGAAGAAGAAGAAGAAGAAGAAGAAGAAGAAGAACCTATCTCATTTATCACAGCGCACACTATTGTAATTGCCATTGTCAGTCCCTTTGCCTCCCTTCCTTTTCGTTGTTCTCCATATTATCTTTGACCGCTGCTCCGGTTTTGTATTCCCATCAGTTGCGTGATCAGGGACTGTCCCTTCCCCTGTAGTTAGTCCCGTTTGAGTTCATCATTTGACCTCCATGTCGCGACTCATTTGGCGTCCTCCACAGTTAATTCCCAAGCTAGCGTGAAGGCGTCAACGCCATCGTCCGCCGTGATATAATGACGCGGCAATCTGATTGAACGGCTTAACGGACCGGTAGTCAGAGGCGTGACCGACAGGAATAATACTCTTTTTGTTATTCAGTATTCCTAACGCTAAAGACGCAGTTGACAGGGATGTAAAGGTAAGAAGTAAAGTAAACAGGGCAGCTACCTGCATATATTGCCCATGGGTAGAGGGGAGGGTATATTAACACATTTAGGGTACTTGTTCCTGAGTGGATAAGAGATACGTGAGAGCACTGGTTCCCGAGAAAGTGAGAGTATGTTAGAGCACTGGTTCCAGAATGGGTAAAAGATACGTTAGGGTACTGGTCCCCAAGTTGGTAACTGATATGTTAGAGCACTGGTTCCAGAGTGGGTAAAAGATACGTTAGGGTATTGTTTCCTGAGTAGGTAAGAGATATGTTAGAGCACTTGTTCATGGGCAGATAAGAGAAATGTTAGAGCACTGGTTCCCTAGTGTATAAGAGATATCTTAGAGCACTGGTTCCCGAGTGTATAAGAGATATGTTAGAGCACTGGTTCCCGAGTGTATAAGAGATATGTTAGAGCACTGGTTCCCGAGTGTATAAGAGATATGTTAGAGCACTGGTTCATGGGCAGATAAAAGATAAGTTAGGCCACTGGTTCCCGAGTGTATAAGAGATATGTTAGAGCACTGGTTCCCGAGTGTATAAGCGATATGTATGTTAGAGCACTGGTTTCAGAGTCGGTAAAAGATATGTTAGGGTACTGTTTCCTGAGTAGGTAAGAGATATATTAGGGCACTTGTTCGTGGGCAGATAAGAGATATGTTAGAGCACTGGTTCCCTAGTGTATAATAGATATATTAGAGCACTGGTTCCCGAGTGTATAAGAGATATGTTAGAGCACTGGTTCATGGGCAGATAAGAGATAACTTAGGGCACTGGTTCCCGAGTGTATTGAGACATGTTAGAGCACTGATTCCCGAGTGTATAAGAGATATGTATGTTAGAGCACTGGTTCCCTTGTGTATAAGAAATATGTTAGAGCACTGGTTCCCGAGTGTATAAGAGATATGTATGTTAGAGCACTGGTTCCCTTGTGTATAAGAAATATGTTAGAGCACTGGTTCATGGGTAGATACGAGATACGTTAGGGCACTTGTTCCCGAGTTGGTAAAAGATATGCTAGGGCACTGATTCCCGAATGCGTAAGAGATATGTTAGAACACTGGTGCCCGCGAGGATAAGACATACAAAATAACATGGGTCCTGGCAAATAGATATTTTAGAGCACTGGTTCCCGGATGGATAAGAGATACATTAGAGCATTGGTCCACGGTGTATAAGGGATATGTTTGAAACACTGGTTTCCTGGGTGGATAAGAGCTGCGACATTCAACTCTAACTAGAACAGACCAGGTACACATCTTCATGATGTTTTTTTTTTTTTTTTAATTCGCATATCCTTTACAGGACATCGCTGTCAACAGCAGCATCTTTCAGCTGTCTTTGATTTCTTGGCAAGATTACGCTCAGTAGTTTCCCATTGCTTTCTGACCGGCCGGCTCAGTTATCCCGCAAGTCACCAGCGGGGGTAGAACCGCTCCCAGTTCTCGCCCGCTACGAGACTGCGTGATAAACGGGATTACAGAGAAAGTGGCGTAACCCCTTCGGCCAGAGAGACCGGCTTATGATGTTTACTTTTTCTATTATAAAGTTCTACTTTTATCACCCTTTTCCAGACAATTGTTGTTAGTTATTATGGCGATTAGTCGCAACATTCGTCCCATAAACCGCATCTCAACTGCCCACAAGTTCTCCCTAATTCGTTAACTTTCCAAGATTCATTGCTAATACAGCAAAACATGTTCCATGTAACATTTCACGAAGTCTTCTCATTTTATACTTGACAGTCAGTAGTAGTTTATTGTCAATATTGTCATTGACAGGATAGAGCCGTTTTTATCCAAGAAAACAATAAATGTCAGATTATTTTACTATGAAATGTAGCGTAGTATACTGCATTTTTATGACTACTAATATACGTGATTAGCATTGTATATTTTTATGACTACAAACCTCGATGTATGTTATGTTTTACGGCAGCACAGCCCTGTTTGGTATTTATTGTTAAAGACAGTATAAGGTGTGCAGGGTATATGGGAAATGAAAAGTTCATTGATTGTATCAGACACAGAAGACGGTGTGGAGGCATCAGTCTGTGTCGTGCCTATAGGGAAATTACCAAGTCTCTCGCTCCCTCTCTCTTCCTCTCCCTCTCTCCTCATCCGAGAAACCATTAGACCGATGGAGAGTGTCTTTCTTTACCCTCTAGGTCTCTCTGTCTCTCTTTACCCCCGAGTCTCTCTGTCCTTCTCTTGCCCAAGAGCAGTCGTCGGGATTTTGATAGCCCTTTTGCTTCTCACCAATCACTAATCATAGGTGACTGTGGCGTATCTGTCCCTGTTTATAAGAATGTGTCACATCCTTATATCACTGGTAAAAGTGGGCAGGGGTAGTGTGTTTGTAGAAATATTCGTTAAAGGCGGGCGGCGTGTATTTGGCCATATCGCTCTATGATTTCCGATTGGTCCATGAAAATATAGGTCCAGGAACTCATAGATGATCGGGACACAGAGGTGTTTCCAAGGCACTAGGTCCAGGTTCTATATTGGCCAAGACCTACTAACACTTTCTAGTCGTGCGCACTGGGCAACAATTCCCTTCGGGGTCCTGGCTAACGTCCTAGGATCGCTGGTTCTTCCAAAGTCGGAGAGTATCTGCCTGCACGGCGAGGAACCACCAGTCTGCACACCAATTAGCCAGACATGGGACAACGGTTACTCACGCAAACCTCAGTCCGGTATGACATGACACTGATGTTGGACAACAGGATGTCTTCATCCGACATACAGGACTTCACGCTGGAGTTCACAGCCAGCGAACACAAGCAAGCACATAGACGATCGCTGGCCCTGTTCTCCCACGTCCGACGCAGCCTAAAAATGACCATCAGGAAATGTCTCGGGACGTAAAGTTCCACTTGATACTTCCATGGCCCACCGAGTACCGATTGGTCTATACCAATACTGGCTTAGCACCATATGCCCATTGCTTCTTAAAGCAGTATAACAATGGCCCGATACTTTATGAGCATGTACCCCATTCGTCGCAAGCGTGTACAAGTCTTTTACTTTTGGTTTTACTTGACGCGTGAGGTAAATATTACACTGGTCAGTTGGACTAAAATGTCGACTTCTTCTCCTTGACTTGGGAACGTAAGTTACAAGTATCTCGGAAGTCGGGGTGGGTTCGCCTGACTGCGAGGGACACTGGTACAAAGGAAAAATAATCCACACTCACAAATCAGTCCAGAGCACTAGAAGTAGTTGCACGGAAATATGCTTACATTCAAAGCGAAAAAGCCTACATCTTTCTCTTATATTCATTTTATAAGGCTGGTTGGACCCGGACCTCTGCAGGTTGGGGAACAGTGCAACCCTGCTTCTACAAGAGACAGAAGCCGTGTCCACACGGACTAGGAGACTTCCATGATCGCTCATTCAAAGGCCTAGTTCACACTCCAGCAGCTGGGGGGGGGGGGGGGGGGTAGAAGAAAGGAAGTGAAATCATACCGTCTCCGATAGGGGCACATGGTACAGCTAGGGCGGTCGCTATTATGGATTTTATAGGGGACGGTGCATCTTGAAAGATGTGAATTCGTCCTTCCTCCCCGCGCCCAGACACACACACACACACACACACACACACACACACACACACGCACGCACGCACGCACACACACACCACGCACACACACAGATAGAGAGAGAGAGAGAGAGGGAGAGAGGGAGAGAGAGAAACAAAGGTATATAATGTTATAGCGAAAAAAAACACATGCTAGACATTTCATAACGGCAAGGCTGATTAGGCGTTTGAGGCAGAATAGCGAACTAAAATAAAAGTGGAAAGAAATGTAGCAAGGAAAGAAAGGATACGGGTAAAGAAGAGAAGAATACAAGGAGGAGAAAAAAAAAGTGTCTGTGCGACGGGGAACGTGTACCTCAGCACAGAAAGAACATGAAAAATGCTGTACAAACGATCATTGTAAAGGAAAACGCGGCGTCATGTTAGTGTTTCTTGTAATGAATAAATGATTGTTCCCTATTGCAGCCGCACGAAGCCCGCGCTCTGCAGTCTGCAGATTAGCACTGCGTGCATACACGTTAGCGGGAGAGATAAGCAAATTCCATAGCAAATAGTACTGCGATGGGGTAGACACTTCACATATATTGGTTGGTAACAGGCTTGGGTGCCCAGTCTGTTTTCCTGACCCTTTTAACGTGATGTTGTTCACAGAGTATAATGTTACAAGATTGTCTGCTACTGAGTTGGTGATTAGCATACTTTCTGGGGATAAAAGTATTATTTGTATTTGCTGCTGCTAACACTACTACTGCGAATAGTAGTATTACTATAGCAACTACTACTGCCTCAGCAACAGTAACAATTACTACTACTACTACTACTACTACTACTACTACTACTACTACTACTACTACTACTACTACTACTACTACTACTACTACTACTACTACTACTACTACTACTACTACTACTACTAACTACTGCTACTTCTACTACTACTACTACTGCTACTTCTGCTACTACTACTACTACTTCCTCTACTACAACAATTACTACTACTACTACTACTACTACTACTACTACTACTACTACTGCTGCTGCTGCTGCTGCTGCTGCTGCTGCTGCTACTACTACTACTACTACTACTACTACTACTACTACTACTACTACTACTACTACTACTACTACTACTGTTGCTACTATTAAGGCTTCAAGCAAAAGAACCACCCCAACGTCCATTCTCTTTCATAAGTATTGTGTACCGAATTATAATGAACAGTTGTACACACAGATTTAAAAAAAACAACAATAAACTGAAAGCTGAGTTTGGTATAGTCAAGGTAAAAAAAAATAATAAACATAAGCAAAGTTGTCAAATTGTGTACCAAGAAAAACAATACGATGCCAATTTCCGTATACAACTCAAGCAACCCCTAACGAAATAGAGGGGAAAAAAACTCCATCCATTTTAACGCCGTTAGTGGCAATAAAGAAACGGCCAAGATGAACTAAAGATGGTCTCTGATATTGGTATTATTTACTCGTGATTTGTTTCCCTTTGCTGTATCTATATTCAGTTTGAATGGTGGATGGACGTATTCCCAAAGATCTCCTATTCGGAGAACTAGCCACAGGGAAGAGGCCAACCGGAAGACCCCAAATGCGATGTAGGGTTGTGTGTAAACAAGATATGAAAACCTGTGGCATAGATCCAGACACGTGGGAAAGAGTTGCAACAGACAGAAGAGATGTACGAAACGGACTGGTGCTCTTTGAGCGCAATCTGATCCAACAAACTGAGGATGGCACAGGCATAAAATGCAGTCACTTACTGCGGGACCTGCCTCGTCTTACAGATGCGGAAACTGACAGAGATTGTCACTCTCGCATTGAAGTATACAGTCACCAGCGGTGCTGTCAAGTACCTCCCCGCGGTACAACTCTATAGACCTTCAGGACTGAAAGAGGCCTACTACTACTACTACTACTACTACTACTACTACTACTACTACTACTACTACTACTACTACTACTACTACTACTACTACTACTACTATTCAGTTTGAGAATGATGGACGTATCCTCTAGCCAAGTTTGTGTGGATATTGTAAAAATTACACGTCCTTTGCAGGACGTTGTAATTACCCCACAACCTAGTGGCCGTTTTTGATATACATGGCAATTTTACGTTCAATAGTTTGCCATTGCTTTCTGGACGAGAAATCTTAGTATAAGGGGTGTAGAATGTGGACGCTCCCACGCCTTGATACTGTTGGATACGTGGCACTGGTCCTATATTTGTATACACAAATTGTCACTCGATGGGTGAAGTACTCAATATCACTCCAGTCGCCTTTTTCTGCAGAACATTTCCTGGTACCCATTGCCGACTCAGGTAAAAGAAATGGTATCCTCTTATAGAGCTGGACCGCATGAGTATGCTTTGCACCTAGTATGTGGAGTATTTGTCTCGTACCTGCCTGTTGTGGAGGCAAACATTTCCTGATATCTGCAAGAGATGGACACTCAAAGACGGGGCTGAGTGATTTGAGTGCCTGCCTCTGGTTCTCAAGCTTGGTTCGCTACCTGGGTATAGTTGCGTCCATTTGAAACCATTGTTAGCAGTAAAAAGAAACCAACGCAGGAGTAGATACAGCCAATTATCTTGGATGAAATCTGTCTAGAGGAAGTAAACATGGCAAAATGCGTGCCGATGTCAGACAAGCTTACCTCGGAGTTAGAAACGAGCGTAAGCAGGTGTGACACTTTCGACGGAAAGAGAAACGAAGACGATTTTCAACACGGTTGTTCTGCAATGCAGTAGAAATCTGGTTTCGGAGGAAAGTGCCAAAAATATCGTGGAGAAGAAGAAAAGCGTATAAGACAGTTCTACATCTAACAAATGAAAACCATACACTGGTTAGAGAAATTATACGTAGGACAGCCACGAAATTTGTGTTTGTTCACATTAATGAGGAGAAATGGGCTTGAAGACTTAGTGACAACTGGCAAACTGGATGAGGTAAAGAGCAAGAGTGTAGGTCAGCATAGGTCGAATGGATAAGAACGTGTGTTCTTAAACGTCCGGTGTGCTGATGCCGAGGTAAGGGGTTCACCCCCTACACCGGACAGTTGGACTAAAATGTTGACCTATCGTCCTTGACTTAGAGACACAAATTACAAGTACCTCTGAAAACGGAGTGGGTTCACCTGATGGCGAGGGACACTGTTAATAGGGAAAGCTAATCCACAAACCAAATTCAGTCCAGCACTACTAAAGTAGTTTGTATGGACTACTGCTTGAGTTCAAAGCGAGCGAGCGCTAAAATAATAAAAAAAAAAAGCAAGAGTAAGTTCAGTTAGTTCGTGTACCTTGGTTGACAGGACTGGTGGTACGGTGTTTACGGGATGGAGTTACGTTGGAATCAGGAGGGAAAGATATTACTCACAGCACAATGTCGCGACGTTTTCCACAAGCTGTTGCCTGCCTATTCACATGTTGCGTCGCGGAATTCTCTGTGTGTTAGCAATTGAATTAATTACTAGGGACAAGCCAATGCCGGTTGTTGAGTAACGTGATCTTCAGTGCCAGACGGCGAGGCATTAGAAAGGAGTTGGAGGAGGAGTACAAGAAGGAGAAGTAAAAGAAGAAAGAGAAGAAAAGACAATGTGTGTACGTGAGTGGTGTGTGTGTAGGTGTGTGTATGCGTGCGTGCGCGCGCGCAAGCGACGGTTGTTGCGGGGCGTGATCTCCAAAGCTAATCGCAAGGAATTAGAAAATGAGAAGAAAAGAAGCGACCGAAGAAGCTGCAAAAGAAGAAGTGTGGGGGGGGGGGGGGGGGGGGGGAGGGGGGGGAGAGAAGGAACAGGAGAAGAAGCAAAATAAGAAGTAGAGGAAGAAGAAGAAGTGACTGCATGTGCGTGCGCGCATACGCACACTGACATATGCATACTTATGATGGCACAAGATAATATAAAACAAAATTACTGGAGTAATATAATGTATTTTGGCATGGTTTAACGAAAGAGGAAGCAAGTACACTTAAGCTATGCCATGTGTTGTGCCATTAGTTGATTTGATGCGAGAGGATACGCGTACACTACACCGATGTGATGACTTGATGCAAGTGGGGAGACCACACACATACACCACACACACGCGCTTACATTCCCGTATATCATATGTTGCGTCACTACTTAATTATAATGCCATATAACGCAAGGCATACTCCAGTTCTATCATTAATTGATGGAAGAGGATACTCGAACTCTCCACTTCTATCACTGATTGCTGGAAGATGATACACGAATTGTCCATTTTTGTCAATGATTGCTGGAATATGATACACGAACTCTTCACTTCTGTCAATGATTGCTGGAAGATGATACACGAACTCTTCACTTCTGTCAATGATTGCTGGAAAAGGCTACACGAACTTTTCACTTCTGTCACTGATTGCTGGAAGATGATACACGAACTCTTCACTTCTGTCAATGATTGCTGGAAAAGGATACACGAATTCTTCACTTCTGTCATTGATTGCTGGAAGAGGATTAACGAACTCTTCACTTCTATCACTGATTGCTGGAAGATGATACACAAACTCTTCACTTCTGTCATTGATTGCTGGAAGGGGATACACTAACTCTTCACTTCTGTCAGTGATTGCTGGAAGAGGATACACGAACTCTTCATTTCTGTCATTGATTGCTGGAAGAAGATACACGAACTCTTCACTTCTATCACTGATTACTGGAAGATGATACACGAACTCTTCAATTCCGTAAATGATTGTTGGAAGAGGATACACGAACACTCCAGTTCTGTTATTGATTGCCGGAAGAGGATACACGAACACTCCAGTTCTGTCATTGATTGATGGAAGAAGATAAACGAACTCTCCAGTTCTGCCATTGATTGATGGAAGAAGATACGAACTCTCCAGTTCTGCCTTTGATTGATGGAAGAAGATACACGAATTCTAAGGTTTTGTCATCGATTGCTGGAAGAAGATACACAAACTTTTCAGTTCTGTCATTGATTTTCAGAAGAAGATACATGGATTCTCCAGTTCTGTCATTGATTTATGGAAGAAGATACACGAACTCCCTAGCTCTGTCATTGATTTACGGAAGAGGGTACACTAAAACCCAACTTCTGTCATTGATTGCTAGAAGAGGATACACGAACTCTCCAGTTCTGTCATTGATTACTGAAAGAGGATACACGAACACGCCACTTCTGTCATTGATTGATGGAAGAGGATACAGACACAAATTGATTGATTAAAGAGGATACACAAACACTCCAGTTGTGTCAATGATTCAAAGGTATGTGCACAATCAGCCCAGTTATGTTATAACTTGGTGGAAAAGGATATACACAAACAACCCAGGTATGTTACAGCTTGGTGGGAGGGGATATACACAAACAACCCAGGTATGTTATAGCTTGGCGGGAGAGGATATACACAAACAACCCAGGTATGTTATAGCTTGGTGGGAGAGGATATGCACAAACAACCCAGGTGGGAGAGGATATACACAAACAACCCAGGTATGTTATAGCTTGGCGGTAGAAGATATACACAAAAAAACCAGGTGGGAGAGGATATGCACAAACAACCCAGGTGGGAGAGGATATACACAAACAACCAGGTATGTTATAGCTTGGCGGTAGAGGATATACACAAAAAAACCAGGTGGGAGAGGATATACACAAACAACCTAGGTATGTTATAGCTTGGTGGGAGAGGATATACACAAACAACCCAGGTGGGAGAGGATATACACAAATAACCTAGGAATGTTATTGCTTGGTGGAAGAGAATACAAATATTCTCTAGGTAACCATTGCTTATTGGAAGAGGATACACGCATTCTCTAGTTGATCATTGCTTGATGGAAGGGGATACACGCACACACCAGTTAAATCACGTCTTCGGGTTATTTGATGGAGGAAGATTGCGTACCAATAATGAGAGTCTGATCCAGACGTAGCAATATGCACTGAGAAAAATAATCCAATATATATGCTATATAATTCACATCTACTAGGTAATATGCGGTGTTAGTCGGCAGCTCAGTTTCTTCAACATATTCACCAACTCAGCTTAAAAGCCAGCATCCATTTCTGACTGGGAAACTGGTCATGATTACAACCTGTATAGTGCGCAGCAGGCCTTCCTGGAAATGATCCGACCCCCGCGGTGCCGCTTCCTACAGCCCACCTTCAAGCATCAATTAGCATCCTCCTCCTGACAGGTTAATGCTGCTTATTCTGCCGCCGGAAACAGGAAGAACCAGGAGCATTCGGTATAGGGCACAGCCACGCGAGAAGAGAGAAATTATGCGAATTGTGTCTAGAAGACAGTCTTTCAATCACAAACTTCCTATTTAGGCAGTGTCCAAGAAGCTTCTGCAATTGGACTTTACCCAATGATCATGCGTCATCAGGTAGTCAGAACGTCGCTCTCATCACGGTGCGCCTAAGACTCTCTTTGTGTGGCCATTTCTCCCGCCTGATACACCCTCATGCCCATGATGTCTGCAATGTCCTGTGTCCAGATTCGTGCTGGTCGACCAGTGCCACTTCTTCCAGAAACCATGCCTTGCATTACTGTTCTCCCCCAAGATGTGGCGTCTAATCTGGCCAATATGTTCTTGTTTACGAGATATGATCTGTTTATGAGTCATTTTTCTTTAATGTTTAAATCTTGAAAAATTTTTTTTCCCTTATTTGTCCGCGATATGCGAAGAATTGTTTATTGCGACATAGGCCCCAGTTTTCGTCTGTAGTGATTGCGAAATGGTCCATGGGTCACATCCATATCGTTCCATGGGAAAGATACATGTCAATTTTACTGTCACTTGCTTATTAGTGTTGTGCCGTAGGTTCTTAATGGTGATACAGGATCCAGATTTATCACACCATTAACTGATTCAGTCAGTGCCAAAGGATAATATATTGCCAAATGTGACCTCCCGTTTGGGCAGGAGGACGATATGTCGCCATACTAGAGTCATCGTGTTATTTGTTTCGTTTCGTGACATCTACCGCAATTTCAATGCTCAGTGAGTGGAAATTTACGTTATACCTGTTCATTTGATTGCGTACCATGTTTGGTCCAAACCCATGTTTTCTTTGACACTCAATCAGTTAATACAACAAGCCCGCTCTGTGGCGAAGGAGTTACGGGCGCAATTCGTAATACCCCCTACCACGTTCGAAACGTAGCTGCGGGCGATTTGGCAGCAGACTGCCTTGCGTTGGTTTTTATACAATGGTATGAGTGCCGATCGTTCAGAAAGTAATGGCAAACTACTGAATGAAAAACTTGCCTGGAAATTACAAACAGCCAAAATAAAAAAAATACTGGGGTTGACTGCGACGTCCTGTTAATTATATGCAACTAAATTGACTTTAATAAAAAAAAAAAAAGAGGAGATAACGTGTAACATCCTCACAGACTCTGCTAGGGGCATACTGCGACGCAGATCAATCAGTTGTTGCAGATTTCAAGATCAAACTGAAGAAAGAAAGTGATAAATGAAGCAAACGGTTCTATTATAAGTGATATCATCATCATCATCATCATCATCATCATCATCATCATCATCATCATCATCATCATCGTCATCATCATCATCATCAAGTGCCTTGCCAGCTGGCGTAGGCGTTTATGTCTTTCCACAGATCTCGGTCTTTGGTGTTCTGGATCAACTCTGCTGATGATATTCATTCCTCAGTGCCACCGTCTCAATCCATCAGCATCATTTCTCTTGGTCTGATTCTGCATCTCTACATCTCGACCTTTCGATCTTTCCAGTCTTCGCGATATCCCCTGGTGCCTCTCTTCTACATTACATGACCAGGAAAGCTGTTTGTCTCGGTTCTTATTGTTGAATATAATGTTCTAGCTTCATTAGCGTCTTTTAGACAGTGTTGTTAGTTACTCTGGTAATCCAAGGAATTCGCAACATTCGTATCAGGAACCACCTCTCTGTTGTTTCTAGGTTCTTCCTAATTTTCTGTTTTCATTTACATTCCAAGATGTAAATGATATACTTAGTTAAAATTTTTAGTTCTCCGCAGGCTACAGGATATCACACTATTCAATGAGCCAGACTCTGTATTTGAAGACAGTAGAATCAAAACATGTTCCCCAAGTAATACCAAATTGAGGGAAAGACTTGACCCCTGATCCTCCTTGCTCTCAGATCTACACAATGAGATGGTACTATCACACCACACACTCATAACAAGAAACTGCTTCGGGGCACATGTTTATACGGGCGCGCTAGCGAAGTTGATAGGGAACTGTGCTGATAATGTCAGGAGCACGGTCGGGCCAGGGTTCGACACCTGGGCTCGTCGCCTGCTAATTGAGAGACAGATTAGATCTATTCCCCCGCGTGTCTATTCAGGCCTACGAAATGTGATGGCCTTACTACAGCTTCGACCCTTAGCCGGACACTGTTTGGGGGGGGGGGGGGGGGGAGATGTGATTCAACTTATGAAATGTTGCACAGGAGGGAGTTATGGTCGCTTGTTTTTTTCTTTCTTTCTTTCTTTCTTTCTTTCTTTCTTTCTTTCTTTCTTTCTTTCTTTCTTTCTTTCTTTCTTTCTTTCTTTCTTTCTTTCTTTCTTTCTTGTAATTTGTAGGAGTTTTGTTTGATTATTAATCTTTGTTTGTAATTTGTTTGTTTGTTTGATTCATTCTTTAGTTCCCTTAAAAATGCCTGTGTGCATTAATGAAAATGTCCTTATTTTAATGCACATGAAAATATGAGAAATTAAAGTTGTAAGATGAATCACCATCGGAAAGCCTAACATTAATAATATAAGAAATGCAGATGAAACAGTATTGATTACAGACAACGGACAGTATCTGCAGCATATGGCCGTTGCCACTGTTGTTCACAGTGAGCAGCTAGAGTTATAATTAAATTGTAAAATCCTGAAATTATGGTTGTTTACAAGAAGAAAGATATGCCACAATGTAACATCTAAGCAGATGGGAACATTCTTAAACAGGTCAATCAGTACAACTATCTCGGAACACTCGTAACATCTGAAGGACGCTGCTTTGTAGAAATTAGATCAATAATTGCCTTTTGAAAGATAGAACAACATACTCTCCAATAAAAGATGCAATTTAAAGTGAGAAAAATAGATCCCAAGTGCTATAAGGAACCTGTACTGTTGTATGCCGCGAAACGTGGATAATAAGCAGACACATTTAACAGACACCTAATGGTGGCGGGAATGTGGTTTCTGGGGAAAATGCAAAGAACACATACCATGGACGGACAGATATACGAACGAGACGCTCCGTTAGGAAACAAACGAAACTTCATACAGATTCAATAAATTAGATGTAGAGGGTCAAGAATATGTTTACCGCAGTTCCACTAATTTTATTCATATTTTAACTATGTTTACAACTGCAGGTAAGTGTACTATCTCCTCCTGTTAATCGTTGATACGTTTCGTTCTGTGTTTTAGCTTTAATGTGCCTCCTCTGTATTTTGTGCATGCATTTGTTTGCGGATGAAGGCTAAGCGCCGCAACGTCGTGTATGTTTCGTAATTCTGTTCTGTAAAGCTGCATTACTTTGTGTTATTTTATATTGTTTACAAGAATATGTTGGTACGTTATGAGGATAAGTAAACTTGGTAAAATTGTGACAGTTGACAAACTTAAGAGGAAAAGAACAAAGGGGAGAGAGAGAGAGAGAGAGAGAGAGAGAGAGAGAGAGAGAGAGAGAGAGAGAGAGAGAGAGAGAGAGAGGTCAATATCTGGATGGCTTGACCAGATTACATAGTCGGAACAAGAACGCAGACCCAATCCAAGACTCTCCATAGCATGAGATGGGGAACTTTGATCGCCCATGCCTGTCGGTGTGGCACCTGATGCTGCTGCTGCTGCTGATTATCATCATTTGTGACAATGTCCATAGCTTAGCGCACGCATTCTGTAAAATCACTTTATGGATTTCTGCGCTTAGTAATCATAGAAAGTCGTATCTTATTGGCTATTACACTGGCTTACTGTAATGTCGGCACCTGATGAATCCCCATGCTTTGTTTTAATCTGCGTTATACGTATCTGGGTTAGATCAACTGCCTTCTGTCTTTTCCGATGTCCCTTTAACGTCGGTTTAGGAAGAGCTAGCTGTCCGGACAAAAGCCATTTCGTGACATTTGTATAAGGCGGCTTTTGTTACCCCCGCAGGTAGCGTTGTCTGGACAGTGACTCTTATGTGGGCAGTGTATAAAGTGCTGTTTGTTGCTTCTCCTATTCCTTTAACCCATTATTTGCTGTCTTTATTTTGTTTGGTCTTTGATGTAACTAAATGTCTTGACTAGCTGTCTCAATACAGTGCATTGCTGACGTAGTGCTCACTTGAATCCCGGTGTCGTCATTTCCCGAGCGACTAGTATGCTCGGCTCTCCTCGGAAGGTGTGCATATTTGTCTATCGGGAGCAAAAAGAAAACTCTAACCTGCACAGTTCGCGGCGACTGCACTAGCCTGAATCCCTCAGGCTCAAAACCCCCCTGTCCTACGCCGCAAGGTACTTTAGGCAGTAGATGACAGTTTTGTGACAGTTAAATGAGTGTCAGATATATCCATGAGCAGAATATGACAATTAGAAAGGCTCCATGCCGTGATACTAGTGTACGTAATAGCCAAAAGGCCTGATATCTTGGGTAGTGATTGAGATCTGATAGCCAGCTTTCTCGGATGAGGGCGGAAAATAGGAGTTCCCGCGTGCAAGTTGTGCACGTTACAAATAGCAGTTGTTGAAATCGTAAAGAGTAGGCTTTAATGTAACTTTTCCTGTAAAATTGTTGGGAAAGAGAGCCTACACACAGATAGATACAGCTGGTTACCTCGGATGAAATAATTATGTCTGGAGGAAACAAACTTTACGCAATTTTTTTGTTTTCTTTTGCCGTTGATGGACACGATGATCTTTTGATTTCATAATTAGGTGTGACACCCTCTCCCTGGAAAGAAGAACACAGGATGAGAAGAACTCGTTGAACAAAGAGTAGTCTTCAGATGCGATGATGGACGAACAAACACATCTAATAGCCTGACACGTAACATTTGTTTATACAATGTATCCTTTGTTCGATTCGGTGTCGAATAGTGCACCAACTTTGCTCTTCGTATTCAAACGAAAGGTACGATGCTAGGGAATTATGAATAATACATTTAGCTTGCCTCAGTCGGCTATTCTCAGCTTCTGTAGACAAAAGTATCCCGCCGTGTAAGTGTTTCGGTTAATGGCTCTGCCGCGCTGCCGACTACCTGTTTTCTGAAAACAGATTTTTTGGACGGGGAATGTCACCAGATGCGTTGTGTTTCGCACAACAGGGACTGTTGATCGTACAACAGGGACTGTTGAGCAGACCTTTGCAAAACGTAGCTCTCGCTCTTAAACTTCCGGTTCGCTAATGGCGAGGTAGGTCGCCCAATCTGTCATCATCGTCATATGCCATGCCGATAAGCGTGGGCGGTCATGTTTCGCCATCTCGTGGATCAGCTCTATGTTCTTGTCTCGATCAAACCACCTGGCCAAGCCATCCAGGTATTTATTTCTCTGTCTTTCTCTTGTTTTTCCCCCCTCAATCTGACCAATTGTCACCATCCATGCTCTCCAATTTATTTCTTCTCATAACGTGTCCAAAAATTGTGACTGTCTACGTCTAATTTCTCTAATCAGTTTACGGTTTTCATTTGTTTCTTGTAGGACTTGGCCATTGGCTTGTCTGTCTGTCCCTGCTCCGGCATTAAATTGGACTTTTAACGTTGACTTCTCCTGTAGAAACCAATGGAAAACTACCAAACGTAAAAGTGCCCAGCAAATCAACCTGGGGTTGATCACCCCAAAAAACAAACAAACAACAAAACAAAACAAATTTAGTTGCATGTCCTTACAGGACGTAGCAGTCAACTCCAGCACTTTGGCTGTTCGTGATTCATGGACAAGTTTATGTTCAGTAGTTTTCCATTGCTTTCTGAACAACCGGCACCTATACCTTTTTCGAAAGAAAAAAAAACTAGCGTCGCTGTGTTTCGAACCCGGGTATACAGGATTACGAATCGCGTCCGTATGACCTTCGCCATGGAGAACGGTGTTGATCACACAGGACATGCAATATTGTAAAGCAGTGGTTAGCTTTACGATGTTAACTACGCTTGTGCAATGGTTAGTACGTTGCGCCGACAGTAGCATGAGGGTGGTCGGACGAGGGTTTAGTGCAAGCTGTCGACATTCGTGTTTTTTTGTTGTTGGTGTTTCGCATATCCTGTTACAGGACATCGCTGTCAACGCCAGCATTTTACCGCTGTTGTTGATTTCTTGGCAAAATTACGCTCAGTAGTTTGCCATTGCTTTCTGAGCGGCCAGCTCACATATCCCGTAAGTAACGGGCGTGGCGAGAACCGCTACCGATTTTCGTGCAGCTGCGTTTGCTCACGTGGATAAACGGAATTACGGAATAAGTCGCTAAATCTTAGGCCAGGGAGACCGACATTCGTTACCGAAGGGAAAAGCCGGACACCAATTTCTCCATGCATTCAGGTCTGTACAAATGTGATGATCCTAGCACTTGACATATCCACAGCAAGTTCCAGCTACAGGAATTTTTTGTGTTGTTCTATTGTGCGAGGTAGGGCGCGTCAATGCCCAGTATCCACACTTTACTTATGAAGAATCTGATTCGCTGGGCTGGTCACCTGACTAGCATTGCCAGCTCACAGGCTCTCTAAGTGATTTATTTTTTTAACGGTGAGCTGCGCTGTGGTAATCGCTCCCAAGGCGGCCAGTGGAAACGTTTTAAAGACACTCAGAAGATTTCGCTGAAAGCTTTTGGAATTAATCACGAGACATGCGAGACTGCTGCCAAAGACCGAAATTCGTGCGCACATCATTACGCAAGGGTGTAGTCACTTGCGAAGCAAACGACTGCAAGAACTGTGAAAAAAAAAAAAAAAGACTGGACAAAAAAACCACCGTAGGAGTCCTCTGGAACGTCAAGAATTGTGTGTCAAAGAACATTCTGAGCCAAAATTGACCTTACTAACCATCTCTCAAGGCTCCAAACTTTCAATCCCACTGGATGAAATGAATGGTCATAATCATTCTTGATGGACAATCACCATTGTGGTAATACCGAAGTACTTTGAAACGGCACATATATATTGTTGGTGGGTTATCGTGTAATATACATAATATATATATGTACGAAGGTGGGGGGGGGGGGGGGGGGCGGGTAGATGAGGTTGTCCCCGTGGTTTATCGCTTTCTCGCACTCTGAAATTTCGTGGGTTCGTTTCCGATGCGGTATTTATTTTACGTCCGTTGGGGTTGATGGGTCGTCACTGGATCTACGGGGTTTATAGTCTGCGCAACTCTTTCGGCAGGCCGCACTGCTGAAACAAGACTTGAGCCATGCAGAATAGAACCCGATACAATGAAGTAGATCCTCTTCACGTTTATCTCCCCACCCCCTCCCCGCCGTTAAAAAAAGTACAATAAGTCAGTAAGCTTTTAAACTCGCTGTACACAGGTGATTATGCCAAAACTCACATTCACTCTTTTTATTTGTACGACCGCATAGTTAAAGACCTGCATTCATATTTGGGGGAATATCAAGGGGGGTGGGGGGGGGGGGGGGAGAGACTATTTCGCATGTGTGTGTGCCATATCGCTGCTGACAGGGTGTGTGTGTGTGTGTGGTGTGTGTGTGTGTATGTGTGTGTGTGTGTGTGGATATCTATCTCGAAGCTAGTTGGCTTTATTTCTCAACCTAACCAGTTTGATTGCCCCTATTGACTGCTATTCAGACGACCGACTCTATGGGGATTTCTTGTGACTTAAAGACTTATGACCGTACGTAATAACTCATGGTGGCATTATTGCGTCCAATTCGGCTTGCGCTAGGAACAGCTTGTGCCGACATTCAGGTACATACATAGCCGACTATAAAATGGTTGGGTATATGATTAACGTCCTGTTCTTTATGAATAATCTCAATTACTTATAGTACAGGATAGGTGTCGGTGTCTCTGGCAGAGGAGTAGCGGACACGATTCGCAATCCCGCATACCGCTTTTAAGATCAGTTGTGAGCGATTTGGAAGCAGACCACCTTTGTTGGTATTTAACAACGGTATGGGCGTCGGTCGATCAGAAAGCAGTGACAACTATGTAAATAACATGTAGCCAGAAAATTATGGGTTTCATTGCGATGTCCTAATGCAGCATTTATTTTTCAACGCGATAGATAGGAGCAGCGGTAACGCACTGACCAGCACTTTAGCCGGCTGGGTCGGTGATTAAGGGTTCGAGTTCGTCTGGAAGTGGATTTTTAAAATGGACCTAATTCGGCCTAGCCTATAATGGGTACAAGGAAGTGTCTTGGGAAGTAAAGGCGACCTGTGCTTTGTTGACCACGTCACTCTTCCAGTGGTCCATTGGTCTAGACAAATGTGCGGCGCCTACCACATGCCCCACATACCTCAAAGAGTATAACAAGGGGTCTAGTAATTGTTAACTTTACCGTACACAGATGGCCGCCTGACTGATTGCACGACAGATTGTACTTGTTCTGCAGGCAAGTCTGTTCACTTGCGGCGTGCCTGTGCTTTCAGTATTGTTTGTCCACCAATAGTTTAATAGAATGTTGCATGTCCTTTTAGGTCGTTGCCGTCAACTCCAGGGTGATTTCCCAGGCATTTTTTACTTTCAATAGTATATATCAGAGTAGCTATAACAACTGATCAGATATCAGAGTAGCTATAACAACTAATTAGATAGCAGAGTTGCTATAACAGCTGATCAGATAGCAAAGTAGCTATAACAACTAATTAGATAGCAAAGTAGCTATAACAACTGATCAGATATCAGAGTAGCTATAACAACTGATCAGATAGCAGGTTAGCTATAACAACTGATCAGATATCAGAGTAGCTATAACAATACTAATTAGATAGCAGAAGCGTTTGCTATAACAGCTGATCCAGATAAGTCCAAGATAGCTAATAATCACACTAATTAGATAGCCAAGTCAGCTATTAACAACTAATTATATAGGGCAAAGTAAGCTTCACTCACAACTAATTAGATAGCAAAGTAGCTATAACAACTAATTAGATAGCAAAGTAGCTATAACAACTGATCAGATATCAGAGTAGCTATAACAACTGATCAGATAGCAGAGTAGCTATAACAACTGATCAGATACAGAGTAGCTATAACAACTGATCAGATACCAGAGTATCTGCAACAACCGATCAGATATCACAATAACTGTAACAACTGATAAGATATCAGAGTATAACAACCGATCAGATATCAGAGTAGCTATAACAACCTATCAGATATCAGAGTTGCTATAACTGATGATCCATCCATCATGTGCCATGCCGGTAAGCGTGGGCGGTCATGTTCTGCCATCTCACTCGATCACCAGAGTCGTGGATCAGCTCCGTGTTTCTGTCTCGACCATGCCACAAGGCCAAGCCATCCAGGTACTTGCTTCTAGGTCTTCCCCTTGGTCTGTTTCCCTCGATCTTACCAGTTGTCACCAAATTCTCCAATCCATTTCTTCTCATAACATGCCCAAAAAATTTTGACTGTCTACGTCTAATTTCTCTAATCAATTTACGATCTTCATTTGTTTCTTGAAGGACTTGTTCATTGGTCTTTCTGGCTGTCCATGGTATTCTTTGCATTTTCCTCAGAAACCATATCTCTACAGCCATCAGATGTTTTTCAGCCTGACTGCTCATTGTCCACGCTTCACATAACTGATGATACATATCAAAATAGCTATAACAACCGACCAGATATCAGAATAGCTATAACAACCGACCAGATAACAGAGTAGCTTTAACAGCTTATCAGATATCAGAGTAGTTATAACAACTGATCATATATCAGAGTAGCTATAACAAGTGAGTATATAAATTATCACTGCTTTAGGAGAATATGAAATAGGCCAGGTCACTAAACTGCTGAACGCATTTTATAATACTGGAGATATACCCCTTGCATTATGTAATTCTATATTTCTTGCAATCTTGAAGAAATCAGCAGCCTTGGTATGTGATTAACAACAAACAATTAGCAAAGATTTTGCTAAGAATCATTATGCAAAGAGTTATTAAGGAAATATAACCCGAAATATGGGAAGAACAATGTGGGTTCGTAGAAGGCAAGGGTTGATAAGTAAATGCTGTTTATTTCTGAGAACATTAATTGAGCGTTCAACATAAATAGACAACTACTCAAAGACTTTCGATAACGTAGGACATGCCAACATGGTAAAGATGCTTGCAGATCTACAAATTAATGGGAACGACCAAAGGCTTGTTAAAATTATAATATATATTGGAAACAACAAGCTGCCATAACGATTGATAATGAAGTACATCAATATCAGCCTATTGAGAGAGATGTGCGATAGGGATGTGCGATGTTTCCAGATCTTTTTTCTCTCATTACCGTGAAAACGTTTAGAGAAATTCAGAAGATACGAGAGAATCACCATTAGGGGACATAACATCAATAACATTAGATATGCGGATGATACAGTATTGATTGCAGACAATGAACTGTATCTGCAACATTTAATAGATGCGATTATTGTATACAGGTAACAAGTACGATTATAATTTAATTGTAAGAAGACAGAGATTACGGTCGATTCTAAAAAGAACGAAGTACAACAATGTTTTATACGGGTTACTTGGAAAATTCTTAAACAAGTGAATCGGTACAACTATCTCGAAACAAGGGCTTTCGATAAAGTGAGACATGTCGACATGATAAGGATGCTTGAAGATCTACAAATTGATGGAAAAGACCTTAGACTTGTAAAAAACATATATTGGAAACAAGCTGCCATCAGAATTAATAATGATGTTGGTCAATGTCAACCTGTTAGAAGAGGTGTGAGACAGGGATGTGTAATGTCTCCAGATCTTTTTCCCCTGTACAATGAAAATATTTTCAGAAGTATAGAAGATATGGAAGGGATCAATATTGGGGGAAGATACATCAATAACATTAGATATGCAGATGATACAGTCTTGATTGCAGACAATGAACAGGACCTGCGACATTTAGTAGCTGCGGTTGTTGCACACTATGAACAACTAGGGTTAGAATTGAATAGTAAGAAGATAGCTTTTTGCAAGATGAAAAATATACTGACCAATAAAAAGATATCAACTGAAACGAGAAAAAGAGTGTTAAAGTGATACATAGAACCTGTACTTTTGTATGGATGGGAGCGTGGACAATGTCAAGCCGAAAAACATCTGATGGCTGTGGAGATGTGGTTTCTGAGGCAAATGCAAAGAATACCATGGACAGACAGAACAACTAATGAACAAGTCCACTAAGATTAACATGAAGATCGTAATCTTTCTCCGTAATTCCGTATATTCTCGTAAGTAACGTAACCTGCGCGAGTTTCGGTAGCGGTTCTCGCCGCGTTGGTAACTTACGGGGTATGTGAGCCTGCCGCTCAGAAAGAAATGGCAAACTACTGAGCGTAATCTTGCCTAGTACACCAACAGCAGCTGAAAAATGCTGATGTTGACTGCAACGTCCTGTAAGGAATATGCAAAAAAAAAAAAAAAAAACTGATTAGAGTCATTAGACGTAGCCAGTCAAAATATTTTGGGCATGTTATGAGAAGAAATTACTTGGAAATCTTGGTGACATCTGGCAAGATCGAAGGGAAGAGACCAAGGGGAAGACCGAGAAGTAAATACCTGGATAGCTTGGCCACGTGGCATGGTCGAGACAAATCAAATCAAATCAACTTTATTTTAAAAGGGTCACAAATTTGGCACGCAGTCCTGTCTTACATTCGGCCCTTCCAATCACTCGTCTTTCGTTCATCAAGAGCAGTGGTTCTCAACCTTTTTTGGCCCGTTCCCCCCTTCACCATATTTTTAGGATGTCATTCCCCCCCCCCTCACCATATTATTAGAACGTCATTCTCCCCCCCCCCCCTTTCGTATTTCCTCCCTAAAAATGTCCCCCTGCCCCTACACAGCATACGTAATAATTGAAGCTAAATTTAATAGCACATACTAAAACAAGTCTAGACGTCCACATAAAACGTGATTTGTGGGTCTATTTACTTTATAAAATGAATTTTAGAAGGGTGAGACGTACAGAACCGTAAAGTAGGAAGGGAAAAACACGATCAAGTAATCGGTTTTTGTATTAACGCAATCTTGAAATAATCTTCATTCCCCCCCCCCCCCTGGAAACCCCAAAATTCCCCCCTGGGGGGGGGGGGGGAATTCCCCACCGGTTGAGAACCACTGATCAAGAGCATTATACATTTACATAGGAAGAAAAATAAACATTGAGAAATGAATGTTGTAAACATAAACAAGGCAAATTACCATGCTATGAGACGCATCTCCCACCTACCCATACATCACCCCACCCACACACACACATCCCCACCTACCCACACACACACACACACACACACGCACACCCAGGGACACATACATACCCCACCAACCGACCCATCCCCTCCCGCACATCCCCCACCCACACACACTGCCCTCACCTGTTCCCCCAACCAAAACACACTCGCCACCCACAAACACCCCCACCAACCCACACATCCCACGCCCACCCACATTCACATCCTAACCCTCACCTCCTCTCCCCACCCACACCTCCAACCACCCATCCCCCAGCCACACCTCCATAGACCACATATTCCCCACCAACGCACACACATCCCCCACCAACCCACACATCACACATCCACTCACACATCCCCAAACCACACACACACCACCAACTGACATCTCCCTACCCACGCACACACACATCTCCCTAACCACCTATACATCCCCAATCCACTCACACACACCCGACCACCCACACATACATCCTCCACCCACCCACACATGCCCTAACCCAATCCCCCACCACACACATCCCCCACCGGCACATCACATACATCCCCTACCACTGCAATATTCCCAACCCACGCACGACACACACACACATCCCTCACCAACACATCCCACACCCACATACCACCACACATCCCCACCTACACACCACACACATATCCCCCACCCACATACCACACGATATCCCCACCCACACCCACACAGATACCCTCACCCACTCACCGCACATACCCCCACCCACACACCACAAGGAAGGGACACGGAGCTGATCCACGACTCTGGTGATCGAGTGAGACATTACCGCCCACGCTTATCTGCATGGCACATGATGGATTGATGGATCTCGGAACATTCATAACATCTCATGGGAGGTGCCTTGAAGATATTATAACAAGAATCGCTGTGGTGAAGGTTGCCTTTTGTAAGATAGAAAACTTGCCTGACCAATTGCAACTAGAAAAAGAGTATTGAAGTGCTACATAGAAGCTGTACTTTTGTATGGATATGAAACGTGGACAATGAGCAGCTAAGCTGAAAAACATCTAATGGCAGTGGAAATGTGGGTTCAGGGGAATATACAAAGAATACCATGCAGATAGAAAAACCAATGAGCAGGTCCTGCAGGAAGCATACCAAAAGCGTAAACTGATCAGATAAATTAGACACAGACAGTCAGTTTTTGGGCACATGAGAAGAAATAAACTGAAGAACTTGGTAACAGCTGACAAGATTGAGGGAAAAAAAAATAACAAAACAAGGGGAAAGCAGAAAAATAAATATTTAGATGGCTTGGACACATGACATAGTCGAGACAAGAACACAGAGCTGATCCACGACTCTGGTGATCGTGTGAGATGGCGAACATGACCACCCACGCTTATCGGTAAGGCACATGATAATGATGATAACAACTGCCCATGTATAACAAGATTAAGATACTAGTGCATTGCGGCTCTGGTTGTTCAAAAATACCTACCAATGACCACGTAGAGGAACGTCTAAAGAGGGGATGAACACATAAACAAGAATGTACAGCAGAGAAACATTGAAACAGTCAAACAGCTAATAAAAACAAGAAATACAGAAACTTGGACGAACAGGCGAACCATTAACAGTAACGGAAGAGAGATCTGCGAATGCGACAATGCCAGTCCAAAGACATTAACTATCAGAGAAAGACCGGAAGACAGTTGTCCGACTTTGAACACAACCTACAGCACTTAACACGAAACTGAATCGACTTGTTCTACACCAGTGGTTCTCAACCTTTTTTGGCCCGTGCCCCCTTCACCAATTTTTAGAAAGTCTTCCCCCCCCCCCCTTTATTTTCCTCTT
>JACEFZ010024672.1:82500-86916 GCA_014155875.1 Cepaea nemoralis | reverse complement strand
AAAAAACGAAAAAAATTAATAGGGGCCAAAAAAAATATAAAAAAAAGGAAAAAAAAACCTGGACAGAAATACGCGAAATAACAGTTAGTTAAATTAGTTGCATATATTTTACTGTACTTTTGTATGGATGCGAAGGGAGGACAATGAGCAGACAAACTAAAAAACATCTGATTGCTGTGGAAATGTGGTTTCTGAGGAAAATTTAAAGAATACCGTGGACAGACATATAAACCAATGATCAACTCCTATAAGAATCAAATGAAAATCTACACTGATTATTAATCCGGGAAGGTTAATCCGATCAACAAACATCCGCAGAAGTTGGATGTGTCGCCCTAAGGATGCAAATAAACTAGGCACAACACAATTATATCTGAAAGAACACTCCTGATGAACGCAGAAGAAGTACACTGATTAGAGAAATTAGACAGAGACAATGTTTAGTCACGTTATGAGAAGAAATAAATGAAGAACTCGATGACAACTGGCAAGATCAAGGGGAAGAGAATAAGGGGACGACAGAGAAATAAATACCTGGATGGCCTGGCCACGTGGTATGGTCGATACGAGAACACTGAACAGATCCACGACTCTGGTGATCGAATGAGGTGGGGAATCATGACCGTCCACGCATATCGGCATGGAACATAAGGATGATAATATTGACTTACGCGAATGGGAACTCTATAACTAAATTTCTTCATCTACCTTTGCTAACTCCAGCGTGTTTTCTTATAGTGCAGTTTATTCAGTTTCATGCTTCCGTGTTTAATAAACAAAAACTGACAACATATTACGCAAGACAAGGATAGCGGGAATGTTGCAAAATTGCCGAAACAAATGAAAGAAATTGATTAATAAGGCAATAGTTATTTTAGAACTTTCGAAAGACGAGTATTCACGCGTGGATTAGAATAGCCAGGTGTTTAGGCGAGTATTCATGCGTGGGTTAGAATAGCCAGGATTTTAGACGAAGGAAACAAAAAACAATAGTTTAAAACACAAGAGGATCGGCTTCATTGCATCGGGTTTTATCCCATATTGCACGGTCTCCTTCCGAAGAAAGCGTCGCAGAAAGTACGAACTCTCTGGCTTCAGCGATGATTCCCAGGAACCCGTGAATCGAACGACGGAGTCTGAAATCGAACCTGCAACATTCGGAGAGCGAGGCAGACAGTGTATCCACTAAGCCACGGAGACTGCCTGAGATTAAGAAAATAACGTTGTGGTAGGGCTGGATTTAGAATGCATCTTTCCCATTGCAACATACGCCTGTGAGACCTGGACACTTACTAAACAAGCTGAACAGTGCATAAATGCCTTTGAATATAAATGTTATAGATGTGTTCTAAGAATATTTTGGGTAAAGAAAAGAACAAATGCATCCATACTTCAAGAGCGGAATATTGAAGAGGGTTGGCTATTAAAGACGATGAAACAAAGAAAATTGATATATTTTGGTCACTTGAATCGTCATGAAAGTTTGCAGAGAACAATAATGGATGGGGTATAAGTCTGGGAAGAGAGGAAGAGGAAGGCCAAAGAGAATATGGGTGCAGGATGTAGCGGATGATCTCCAGATGGATGCATCGGACGCGGGACATCTTGCTTGTGATCGAGAAGTTTTCCGGAAGGTTGGCATGGGAGCCATGTTCTGCAAAGGACATGCTACTGAATAAATGAATGAATGAATGAGGGCTGAATTATATATTAAGTAAAATAAACAGGAGAGCCGCTGTGGGTTCGTGAAAAGACGCTGGCTTGTCGCCCGTCGGTTTTAAGTTCGAATTCGCTTCGAGGTGGATTTTTTTAAATTGACCTCGGATCCCAGCCCGACCCAGCCTTGCATGGGTTTTAGGAAAAGTCTTGACAAGTCGGTGTGGTTGGCGTGATTTTGTAGAGATCACACCAAAGTGCCATCCGTCTGTAACAGTATGGGTTAGTTAATTAATCGCGGTTCCAAATTCACGGCAACAGGTCGTCCGCAATATGCTCCGTTCCTGTGCCAGTGAATATCACACAAAATGCTCCTTACTGGCCAATGTGAAAAGTGGGACAGGAGTCTCGGCAAGCCAACAGCCCGCACAGGTACACTGTGCATAATGCCGTCGCCAGAATGCCAACACAAAAGTCCTCCACGAAAACTACAGTTCATCGTCGACGGAATCGGCAGTCACCAGAAAGACTTCATTGACCCGGGTCTTATGCTCGGTCTTTTTATGCAGGGCGACCCGCCGAAGGTGCCGCACAAAGCACGAACTCCGTAGCTCCAGCGACAACTCCCACAAGAGTCTCCTGAAAAATGCACATAGTATGGGTTTAGCACAATATGTCCAGTACGATTTCAGACCTGTAAAATGCTACTTTAATATTTTTTTTGCTGTCGCTCACTGTGAACTGAGGCGTAGTCCATGAACACTACTTCTAGTAGTGCTGGACTCAATTTTGCATGTGGATTAGCTTTCCCTATTAACATCAAGCGAACCCACTGTCGTGTCCTCCTTTAAAGTGTCGTCCCTGGAGTGAGGAGATCCGACACCCACATTATAATATATTTTTTTTTCCCTCAATATTCTGGAGAATCCACCAGCTTCCGTCCAACACACTCCATCAGCCTATGGACACCTTTTCCTATCACTCTCACACTGTCGTACTATGCCCCCTGCTCATACTTCCCCAACGCAACATACTCAACAACTCTTGCTTCTAGAAATTAATAAAGATTAATTTATTAAAATAAAAGTGTAACGTGTATGAGACGTGTATGCGAAGAAAATGTGTGACGTGTTCTATAAAGTGTGTAGACTCTGTCTCTCAGACATCAACTCAGTCAGCTGATCACAGCAAAGATAGACCACAGCACGTTACGTCAGAACAAGTACGTCTCACCCGTTGCCGAAACCATCTTGCCGGATACTGCTTTGCCTCTGTAGACCTCTGGTAATCCAATTTCATGAACATCCGAAATAGACACCGGTGGTATTAAGAGTTAATCAGGGACCGGTTGCACTCTACACAATGTCCGTTCCTAATGTTCCTAAACAAACTGCACAAGTCTTTTGCAGTGTGTACGCAGTTAGTTAGTTAGTTAGTTAGTCGACAGATCATCCTCGTTGCACATTGAACCACTCAGTTCATAAGTGCTACTTACTAATGTTAATTGTTACTGTACTGGATTGATCCTCACTCGTGTCTATCTAGCCTCACGTATAATGTCTTGTGTTCTATTACACGAGATTATATAACACTAGGTAACTATTAGACTGTTCTCATTTAGTTACTACTGTCTGATGCTGTGTGGTGCATCAGTAATCATCACTATCTTTGGTGAATCAACTTCCTCCTAGCTTAAGTTACGTTTCTGTATGCAACTTTATTGACTCTTGAACTGGTGTTCTTCAGAATGGGTTTTTTAATTTTTTCCCAAAACTTGTAGAGTTTCCTTGGATCTGGTAGGGAACCTAGGATAGAAACAACACATCTGGTGATAGTACTAGTCACTGATCCCTTCGGCTGAGTGTAAGCCTATCACCTTGCTTAATGATCTTTAGCTAACTAGACTTAGTCACAGAGCAGATTAGCTACCCACCTAGAGTCGAATCAGGCTGTGACAAAGAAAAAATATCAGCAAACAGAATGCGGAACCCCGCCCACCAGGGACACCTACGGGAAGATCCCAATTATCCTTCATTACTCAACTAGTAAAGCTTATCAACACTTCTCTAATCTATTCTAGCTAACAGAGCCAAGTATCACTTCACTACTCTAGCTAGTTTCCACTAACAGTGCTAATCATCACACTATAGTTTCACAAGGCCACAGTCTATAGTAATTATAACGAATATATTATAATAAGTTATACCTTAAATGGCACTACTGCAGTCCTATAAATCATATCTACATCTGCCATATAGGCACGTGTAAAATTAAGTCACTAATTAACACACGGTAGATATTATTTCCACTGGCACTGCAGTGCCCTGCACTCTGTCTAGAGCATTATTCAAGTCCACCCTAGTTGATCTCAACTCGAGTTTATATGGCAAACTACCAAAGTTGTCCACGTGACGTTATCTTTTACTCCCCCACACAGGTGGCACAGTGGCAAATCATCCCCTGTCAAGAACTATTTTCCTGGCTTAAATCCTGTCAAAGTTGTCAGTAATTGCCTAGATTCTCAAAACAAGCCAGCTAGTTTCTGTAAACTCCCAACAAAGAGTTTCGATACCAAGCTGCCAATCATCTTGATGTTCCGGAAACCAAGAATTGACAGATGCACTGTTTTCCGTACTAGGTACTTCCGTTTTACATCTGCCCCTGTGATCTCACGGCTTCCATCTGCATTCAAATGTTGACAAACTTGTCACTCTTCTGTTCCGTGGTGACAATCCCAGCAGCCATTTCCGTCTGATGTCC